>JAGDQO010000851.1:0-149222 GCA_018342035.1 Solanum appendiculatum
AAAAACCTAAGCCCTAAACCCTAAAAAGCCCTACAAAAATCTTAAACCTGAAACCCTAAACACTAATTCCTATGAAACCGTAAGAAAACCTAAACTCTAAAAAAACCTTAAGAAGCCCTAAAACCCTAAGAATCCCTAAAACCCAAAATACCTTTAAAAACCTTAAACCTAAAAAACCTTTAAAATCCTAAAAAACCTTTAAAACCCCTAATCATAAAAAACTCTAAAAAAACCTAAGCACTAAGCCCTAAACCCTAAAACACTAAACCCTAAACCCTTAGAAACCCTAAGAAATCCTAAATCCTAAGAAGCCCTAAACCTTAAATGTTAGAAATCATAAACCCTAAAAAACCCTAAAAACCTTTAAAAACCCTAAATCTTTAAAACCACAAAAACCCTAAAAAAACCTTTAAAAACCCTAACCTTGAAAAACCCTAAGACCTAGACCCTAAAAAATCCTAAATCTAAAACCCTAAACCCTAAGCATTAAGCCTTAAGAAACCCTAAACCCTAAGAAACCCTAAACTCTAAAAAAACCTTATAACTTAGACCTAAAAAACCCTAAAACCCCTTTAAAAAACCTTTAAAAACCATAAACCAAAAAACCCCCAAAAATAACCCTAAGCCCTAAACCCTATACCCTTAAAGACCTTAAAAATCCTAAACCTGAAAAACACTAAAAAAAAACCCAAAGAAACCTTAAAAACTCTAAGCCTAAAAAACCCTAAGTCCTAAACCCTAAACCCTAAACCTAAACACCTAAACCCTAAGAAACCTAAATCCTAAACCCTAAACCTAGGCCTTAAGAAACCCTACACCCTAAGAAATCCTAAACCATAGAAAACCCTAAAAAACCTTTAAAACCCTAACCCTAAAAAACAATAAAAATTCTTAAAAACATTTAAAACTCTAAACCTAAAAAAGCGTAAAAAACATTAAAAACCCAAAACTCTAAACCATAAGCCCTAAGAAAACCGAAGAAATCCTAAACCCTAAGCCCTAAGAAACCATAAACCCTAAACCCTAAAAACGTTTCAAAACCCCTAAACCTAAAAAACCTTAAAAGTTCAAAAAAATCTTTAAAAAAACCTAAGCCCTATACCTTATACCCTAAAAAACCCTAAACCTTAAATCCTAAGAAACCCTAAACCTTAAATCCTAAGAAACCCTAAACCCTAAGAAATCCTTAACCCTTAAACCCCCTAAAAACCTTAAAGAAAACCCTAAACCTAAAAAATCCTAAAACCCTTAAAAATTCTTTAAAACTCAAAACCTAAAAACTGCTTTAAAACCCTAAGCACTAAACCCAAAACCTAAGAAACCTTAAATCCTAAGAAACCCGAAACCTTGAGAAACCCTAAAAACATTTTAAAATCCTAGACCTAAAAATCCTAAAAAAAATCCTAAGAGCCTTAAAAACCCTAAGTCCTAAACCCTAAACCCTAAAATACCCTAAACCTAAAACCCCAAACTCTAAATCCTAAAAACCTTTAAAAACCAAAAAAACTGAAAAGAAAAAAAAAACCCTAAAAAACTTTAAAAACCCAAAGCCCTAAATCCTAAAATACCCTAAATCTAAGACCCTAAACCCTATGAAGCACCAACCCAAAGAGACCCTAAGCCCTAAGAAACCCTAAACCCTAAAAACCATAAAACCCTAAAAAAAATCCTAAACATAAAAACCCCTTAAAATCTTTTAAAACCTTTAAATCCCTAAATCTAAACACACTAAAAAATCCCTAAATCCTAAACGTTAAAAAGCTTTTGAAAAAACTAACCCTAAAACCCTAAACCCTAAGAAACCCTAAATGCTGAGAAATGCTAAGCCCTAAGCCCTAAGAAATCCTAAGAAACCCTAAACCTTTAGAAAGCATAAACCTAAACCCTAATTCCTATGAAATTGCAAGAAAACCTAAACTCTAAAATAACCTTAAGAAGCCCTAAACCCTAAGAATCCCTAAAACCCAAAATATCTGAAAAACCCTAAACCTAAAAATCCTAAAAATCATTAAAAACCCTTTTAAAACCCAAATCCTAAAAAACTCTAAAAAAAACTCTATGCACTAAGCCCTAAACCCTAAATCATAACCCTAAGCCCTAAGCCCTAAGCCCTAAGCCCTAATCCCTAATCCCTAAAAAATCTTTAAAACCCTAAAAAAAACCCTAAGAAACCTTAAAAACTCTAAGACTAAATAACCTAAGTCCTAAACCGTAAACCCTAAACCAATACCCCTAAACCCTAAGAAACCTAAATCCTAAACCCTAACCCTAGACCCTGGGCCTTAAGAAACCCTACACCTTAAGAAATCCTAAACCATAGAAAAACCTAAAAAACCTTTAAAACCCTAACCCTAAAAAACAATAAAAAATCCTAAAAAACTTTTAAAACTCTATACCTTAAAAACCCTAAAATATCGTAAAACCCTAAACTCTAAACCCTAAGCCTTAAGAAACCATAAACCCTAAACCCTAAAAAATCTTTAAAACCTTACAAAACCCCTAAACCTAAAAAACTCTAAAAATCCAAAAAAAAACCTTAAAAACCCTACACCTAAAAAACCCTAAGCCCTATACCCTATACCCTAAAAAACCCAAAATCCTAAGAAACCCTAAATCCTAAGCCCTAAGAAACCCTAAACCCTGCGAAACCTTTAACCTTAAAAACCCCTAAAACCTTAAAGAAAACCCTAAACCTAAAAAACCTAAAAAACCCTAAAAAAATCTTTAAAACCCTAAACCTAAAAAATGATTTAAAACCCTAAGCCCTAAATCCTAAAACCTAAGAAACCTTAAACCCTAAGAAACCCTAAAAACCTTTTTAAATCCTAAACCTAAAACCTCTTTAAAAATCCTAAAAACCTTAAAAAACCCTAAACCTAAAAAGCCTTAAAAAATCCTAAGTCCTAAACCCTAAACCTAAAACCCCAAACTCTAAACCCTAAAAACCTTTTAAAAACCCTAAACCTAAAAAAACCCTAAAAATCTTTAAAAACTCTAAACCTAAAAAACCCTAAGCCCTAAATCTAAGACCCTAAACCCTATGAAGCCCCAAACCTAAAGAAGCCTAAGCCCTAAGCCCTAAGAAATCCTAAACCCTAAAAACCATAAGATCCAAAAAAATCTTAAACATAAAAAACCCATAAAATCCTTTAAAACCTTTAAAAACCCTAAATCTAAACACACTAAAAAAACCCTAAGCCCTAAATCCTAAATCCTAAACCTTAAAAAACTTTTAAAAAAACTAAACCTAAAACCCTAAACCCTAAGAAACCCTAAACGCTAAGAAACCCTAAGCCCTAAGCCCAAAGCCCTAAGAAATCCTAAGAAACCCTAAACCCTAACAAAACCCTAAACTCTAAGAAATCCGAAAAAACACTTAAAAACCCAAAACCTAATTTTTTTTAAAAAAATCTTTAAAAACCCTAAAAAAAACCTTAAGCCATAAACCCTAAACACTAAAAAAAAACCTAAAAACCCATAAATCTAAAAACCTAAACTCTAAGCGCAAAGAAATCCTAAACCCTTAACCTTAAGAAACCCTAAACTCTAAGAAACCCTTAAACCTAAAAAAGACACTAAAAACCTTTTAAAAATCTAAAAAAACCTAGCCCTAAAACTTAAAACCCCTAAGAAACCCTAAACCCTAAACTCTAAAAGAACCTAAGAAACCCATACACTAAGAAACTTAACCCTAAACCCTAATAATACATTTATAAACCTTAAACCCAAAGAAAACCCTAATCCCTAAACCCTAAAAAACTCTATAAAACCCTAGACCTAAAATGCTAAATCCTAAGCCCTAAGAAACCATAAGAAACAAAAAACCCTAAACCTTAAATCCTAAACCCTAAAAACCCCTAAACCCCATGAAATACTAAACCCTAATTCTTAAACCTTAACAAATCCTAAAAATCCCTAAACCTTAAGAAATCTAAATCTTAAGCCCTAAGAAATCTTAGGAATCCCTAAAACCCTTTATCCTAAGAAATCCTAAACACAAACCCTAAGCTCTAAGAAATTCTTAACCCTAAACTCTAAGAAACCCTAGGAATCCCTAAATGCTAAACCCTATACCCTAAAAAATCATTGAAATCCTTAAAAACCCTTAAACCTATAAAAACCTCCAAAAAACCTTCAAAATCCTAAAATTAAAAATACTAAAAAACCCTAAGCCCTAATCCCTAAACCCTAAAAAAAACCACACCTAAAACCCTAAACCCTAAATGTTAAGAAACCCTAAACCCTAAACCATAAGCCCTAAGAACCCTAAACCCAAAGAAATCCTAAACCCTAATAAAGCCTAAGAACCCCTAAACCCTAAGAAATCCTAAACCCTAAGAAACCCTAAACCCTAACAAAACCTTTAAAAATCCTAAACCTCAAAAACCCGAAAAAAATCCTAAAACCTCCTAAATCTAAAAACCCTAAAAAAACCCAAAGCCTTAAATTCTAAACCCTAAAAAATCCTAAACGTAAAACCCTAAACCTTAAAAATTATAAACCTAAAACCCTAAACCCAAAGAAACCCTAAACTCTAAATCCTAAGAAATATTAAAAAACCGTAAATCCTAGACACTAAGAAATCATAGCCTTTAACCCTAGACACTAAGAAATCATAGCCCTAAACCCTAAGAAACCCTAAACCCTAAATAAACCAAAACCCTAAAAACACCTTAAAACCCCTAAACCCTAATTCTTAAGAAACCCTAAATACTAAAAAACCCTAAAAACTAAAAATCCCTTAAAAGAACCCTAAATCTAAAAATCTTTAAAAACCCTAAGCACAAAACCCTAATAAAACCTTAAACCTTAAATCCTAGGCCCTAAAACACCCTAAACCCTAAAAACCATTAAAAAAACCAAAACCCTAAAATCCCTTTAAAAAAACCCTAAACTTAAAACCCTATACCCTAAAAAACCCTAAAAATCTTTAAAAACCCTAAAAAAACTCTAAAAAACCCTAAAAACCCTACAAAACCTTTAAAAACCCTAAAAAAAAACTAAACCTAAAACCCAAAACCCTAAGAAATCCTAAACCCTAAATCCTCAGCCCTAAATACTAAGCTCTAAGAAACTCTAAGAAATCCTAAACCCGAAGAAACACTAAAAAACTCCTAAACGCTAAACCCTAAGATACCCCAAACCCTAAAAACCCAAAAAAAAACTCTAAAAATCCTAAAAAACTCTAAAAAAATCTTTAAAACCCTAAACCTAAAATACCCTAAAAAGACCTAAAAACCTTTAAAAATCCTAAACCTAAAAAATCCTAAGCTCTAAACCCTAAAAAAACCCTAAAACTAAAACCCTAAATACTAAGAAACCCTAAACCCTAAGCCCTAAGAAACCCTAAGAAACATTAAACCCTATACACTAAGAAACCCCAAGAAACCTAAAACCCTAAGAAAAACTAAATCCTAAGACCTAAGAAATCCTAAAATCATTTAAAAACCCTAAACCAAAAAAACGCTAAAATTCCTTAAAACCTTGAAAAACCCTAAACCTAAAAAACCCTAAAAACCATAATCCCTAAAAAACCCTAAACCTAAAACACTAAACCCTTAAAAAAATACTTAAAACCCTTAAAAACCATTAACCTAAAAAAACTTTTAAAACCCTAACCCTAAAAAATCCCAAGCGCTAAACCCAAAAATCCTAAACCATAAACCCAAAGAAACTCTAAGAATCCCTAAAGCCTAAAAAATCCTAAACCAAAAAAATCCTTAAAAAATCCTATAAAGCCCTTTAAAAACCTTAAACTTAAAAAACCCTAAAAAACCTATGCTCTAAACCCTAAACAATAAAAATCTTACAAAAATCCTAAACCGGAAACCCTAAACCCTAAACCTTTAGAAACCATAACCCTAAACCCTAATTCCTATGAAATAGTAAGAAAACCTAATCTCTAAAAAACACCTTAAGAAGCCCTAAACCCTAAGAATCCCTAAAACAAAAAATACCTTTAAAACCCTAAACCTAAAAAACCCTTAAAATCCTAAAAAAACCTTTAAAACCCCTAATCCTAAAAAACTCGAAAAAAAAACCTAAGCAAGCCCTAAACCGTAAACCCTAAACTCAAAACCCTAAAACACTAAACCCTGAACCCTAAACCCTTAGAAACTCTAAGAAATCATAAACCCTAAAAAACCGTACAAACCTTTAAAAACTCTAAATCCTTAAAGCCACAAAAACCCTAAAACAAACCTTTAAAATTCCTAACCTTAAAAAACCCTAAAACCCCTAAATAATCCTAAATCTAAAACCCTAAGCTTTAAGCCCTAAGAAACCCTAAACCCTAAGAAACCCTAAACTCTAAAAAATCCTTAAAACCCTTAGACCTAAAATACCATAAAAATCCATTAAAAACCCTTTAAAACCATAAACCTAAAAATCCCTAAAAATAACCCTAAGTCCTAAGCCCTAAACCCTATACCTTAAACCTAAAAAACCCTAAAAATCCTTAAGATACCTTAAAATCTCTAAGACTTAAAAACCCTAAGTCCTAAACCCTAAACCCAAAACCTAAACCCCTAAACCCTAAGAAACCCTAAACTATAAATCCTAAGAAACCCTACACCCTAAAAACCTTTAAAAAAACCTAAGCCTAAAAAACCATTAAAAAACCAAAACCCTAAAAACCTTTTAAAACCCTAAAAAAAACTCTGAAAAACCCTAAAAACCTTCAAAAATCCTAAACCTAAAAAACCCAATAAAACCTCTAAAAACACTAAACCTAAAAAACCCTAAGCCCTAACCCTAAAAAAATCTAAACCTAAAACCCTAAACCCTAAGAAATCCTAAGCCCTTAACCCTAAGCTCTAAGAAACTCTAAGAAATCCTAAACCCTAATAAACACTAAAAAATCATAAACACTAAACACTAAGATACCCCAAACCCTAATAAACCCTAAATCCTAAATAGCAAAAAACCCTAAACCCTAAAATCTAAGAAAACCTAAGAACCTTAAACCCCAAAAAACTCTAAAAACTTAAAAAACCCTAAAACTCATAAAAAGCCTTAAAACCTTTTAAAACCCTAAATCTAAAAAATCCTAAGTTCTAAATTGAAAAAATCCTAAATCCTAAACTCTAAGAAGCCTTAAGCCTAAAAAACCCTAAAATACCCTAAAAATCTTAAAACCCTAAACCCTAAGTCTAAAACCTTAAATCCTAAAAAACCCTAAACCTAAAACCCTAAACCCTAAGCCCTAAGAAACCCTAATCCCTAAGAAATCCTAAACCCTAGAAAAACCTTTAAAAATCCTAAACCTAAAAAATCCAAAAAAACCTTTAAAAATACTAAACCTAATAAACACTACAAACAACTCTCAAACCTAAACCCTAAAACCCCCTATAAAAACCCTACATCTAAAACCCTAAACCCTAAGAAACACAAAAACTAAGAAACCAAAAAACCTAAACTCTAAAAAAACCTAAGAAACCCTATACCCTAAGAAACTTAACCCTAAACCCTAAAAAAACTTTAAAAACCCTAAACCCAAAGAAAGCCCTAAACCCTAAAAAACTCTAAAAAATCCTTAGACCTAAAATGCTAAATCCTAAGCCCTAAGAAACTATAAGAAACAAAAAACCCCAAACCATAAATCCTAAACCCCATGAAACCCTAAACCCTACATCTTAAGCCCTAAGAAATCCTAAAAAACCCTAAACCCTAAGAAATCTAAATCATAAGCCCTAAGAAATCTTAAAAAACCCTTAACCCTAAACTCTAAGAAACCCTAAACCCTAAACTCTAAGAAACCCTAGGAATCCCTAAAACCCTAAATCCTAAGAAATTCTAAACACTAAACCCTAAGCCTTAAGAAACCCTAAATTCTAAACCCAAAACTTTAAGAAAGCCTAGGAATCCCTAAACCCTAAACCCTATACCCTAAAAAATCCTTAAAAAACTTAAGAAACCTTAAACCTATAATACCCTAAAAAAACCTCCAAAAAACCTTTAAAATCCTAAATCTAAAAACCCTAAAAAACCCTAAGCCCTAAACCATAAACCCTAAAAAAACCCACGCCTAAAATCCTAAACCCTAAATGTTAATAAACCCTAAACCCTAAACCATAAGCCCTAAGAAACCCTAAACCTTAAAACCCTAAGAACCTCTAAACCCTATGCCCTAAGAAACCCTAAACTCTAAGAAACCCTATAAATCCCTAAATCCTATACCCTAAAAAATCCTTAAAAACCTTAAACCTATAAAATCCCAAAAAAACCTTTAAAATCCTAAATCTAAAAACCCTAAAAAACCCTAACCCCTAAACCCTAAAAAAACCCACACCTAAAATCCTAAGCCATAAGCCCTAAGAAACCCTAAACCTTAAACCCTAAGAACCCCTAAACCCAAAGAAATCCTAAACCCTAAGAAAGCCTATGAACCTCTAAACCCAAAGAAATCCTAAACCCTAAGAAACGCTAAACCTTAAGAAATCCTAAACCCTTAAGCTTAAGAAACCCTAAACCCTAACAAAACCTTTAAAATCCTAAGCCTCAAAAACCCTAAAAAATCCTTAAAAACCCTAAAAAACCAAAAGCCTTAAATCCTAAACCCGAAAAATCCTAAACGTAAAACCCTAAACCATAAAAATCATAAACCTTAAACCCTAGCCCTAAGAAACCCTAAACTCTAAATCCTAAGAAATCTTTAAAAATTCTAAACCCTAGACACTAAGAAATCCTAGCCCTAACCCTAAGAAACCCTAAACCCTAAATAACCCAAAACCCTAAAAACATCTTTAAACCCAAAAACCCTAATCCCTAAGAAACCCTAAACACTAAGAATCCATAAAAAAACTTTAAAAACCTTTAAAACCCTAAAAAAAATACTAAAAACCCTTAAATAGCATAAACCTAAAAAACCGTAAAAAATCTTTAAAAACCCTAACCCTAAAAAACCCTAAGCCCAAAACCCTAAAAACTTTTTAAAAAATCCTAAACCCTAAGAAACTCTCAGAATCCCTAAAGCATAAAAAATCCTAAACCAAAAAAACTCTTAAAAATCCTATAAAAACCTTAAACTTAGAAAACCCTACAAAAAACCTAAGCCCTAAACCATAAACCATAAAAAGCTCTACAAAAATCCTAAACCCTAAACCCTAAACCTTTGGAAACCATAACCCTAAACCCTAATTCCTATGAAATCGTAAGAAAACCTAAACTCTAAAAGACCCTTAAGAATCCCTAAACTCTAAGAATCCCTAAAACCAAAAATACCTTAAAAACCCAAAACCTAAAAACCCTAAAAATCCTTTAAAAACCTTTAAAAACCCTAATCCTAAAAAACTCTAAATAAAACCTAAGCACTAAGCCCTAAACCCTAAACCCTAAACTCTAAACTCTAAAACACATTACCCTAAACCCTAAATCCTTAGAAGCCCTAAACCCTAAACCCTTAGAAATCATAAACCTTAAAAACCTTAAAAAACCCCAAATCCTTACAACCACAAAAACCCTAAAAAAACCTTTAAAAACCCTAACCTTAAAAAACCCTAAGACCTAAATCCTAAAAACCCTAAAAAATTCCTAAATCTAAACCCTAAGCTTTAAGCCCTAAGAAACTCTAAACCCTAAGAAACCCTAAACTCTAAAGAACCCTTAAAAACCTTAGATCTAAAAAACCCTAAAATACCTTTAAAAACCATAAAAAAAACCTAAGCCTAAAAACCAATTAAAAAAACCTAAACCCTAAAATCCCTAAAAAATCCCTAACCTTAAAACCCTAAACCCTAAAAAATCCTAAAAAATCTTTTAAAACCCTAAACAAAACCCTAAAAACCTTTTAAAACCCTAAAAAGACTCCAAAAACCCCTAAAAACCTTTGAAAATCTTAACCTAAAAAACCCTTTAAAACCTTTAAAAACCCTAAACCCTAAACCTTAAAAAAATCTAAACCTAAAACCCTAAACCCTAAGAAATCCTAAACCCTAAATCCTAAGCTCTAAGAAACTCTAAGAAATCCTAAACCCTAAGAAACACTAAAAAAATCATAAACCCTAAACACTAAGATACCCCAAACCCTAAAATGCCAAAAAAATCTCTAAAAAACCTTAAAACCCCTAAACCTAAAAATCCTAAAAAACCTTTAAAACCCTAAACCTAAAATACCCTAAAAAAGACCTAAAAACCTTTAAAAATCCTAAACATAAAAAATCCTAAGCTCTAAACCCTAAAAAACCCTAAGTACTAAGAAACCCTAAACCCTAAGCCCTAAGAAACCCTAAACCCGAAGAAACATAAAACCCTAAAAAATCCTAAATCCTAAGCCCTAAGAAATCCTAAATAAATTTTAAAACCCTAAACCTAAAAAACACTAAAACCCCTAAAAACCATACGCCCTAAAAACCCTAAACCTAAAACACTAAACCCTAAAAAAATACAAAAAACCCTTAAAAATCATAAATCTAAAAAACCCTAAAAAAACTTTAAAAACCCTAACCCTAAAAAATGCTAAACCCTAAACCCTAAAATCCTTTAAAAAAATCCAAAACCCTAAAACCTAAGAAACTCTAAGAATCCCTAAATCCTAAAAAATCCTAAACCAAAAAAACCCTTAAAAAATCCTATAAAACCTTTAAAAACATTAAACTTAAAAAACCCTAAAAGAACCTATGCCCTTAACCCTAAACCATAAAAAGCCCTACAAAAATCCTAAACCTAAAACCCTAAACCCTAAACCTTAAGAAATCATAACCCTAAACCCTAATTCCTATGAAACCGTAAGAAAACCTAAACTCTAGAAAAATCTTAAGAACCTCTAAACCCTAAGAATCCCTAAAATCCAAAATACCTTTAAAAACCCTAAAAATCCTAAAAAACCTTTAATAACCCTAATCCTAAAAAACTCTAAAACAAACCTAAGCACTAAGCCCTAAACCCATAGAAACCCTAAAAAATCCTAAATCCTAAGAAGCCCTAAACCCTAAACTCTTAGAAATCATAAACCCTAAAACCCTAAAACCCTTTAAAAACTCTAAATCCTTAAAACCACAAAAACCCTAAAAAAACTTTAAAACCCTAACCTTAAAAAACCCTAAGACCTAGACCCTAAAAAACCCAAAAAAATCCTAAATCTAAAACCCTAAACCCTAAGCATTAAGCCTTAAGAAACCCTAAACAAAAAACCCTAAAACCTTAAAAAGACCCTAAAAACCTTTAAAAATCTAAAAAAATCATAGCCCTAAAGCTTAAAAACCCTAAGAAACCCTAAACCCTAAATCCAATACAACTAAAAACCCTAAGCCCTAAAATCTAAGAAACCTTAAACCCCAAAAAACCCTAAAAACCCTAAAACCCATAAAAAGCCTGAAAACCTTTTAAAACCCTAAATCTAAAAGATCCTAAGTTCTAAATTGAAAAAACCCTAAACCCTAAACTCTAAGAAGCTCTAAGCCTAAAAAACTCTAAAATACCCTAAAACCTTTAAAACCCTAAGCCCTAAGCCCGAAACCTTAAACTCTAAAAATCTTTAAAAAACCCAAATCCTAAAACCCAAGACCCTCGAAAACCCTAAACCCTAGGAAAACCTTTAAAAATCCTAAACCTAAAGAATCCAAAAAATCCAAAAAAACCCTTTAAAAATGTTAAACCTAAAAAACCCTATAAACAACTCTCAAACCTAAACCCTAAAAAACCCTACATCTAAAACCCTAAACCCTAAGAAACACTAAACCTAAGAAACCAAAAATCCTAAACTCTAAAACAACCTAAGAAACCCTATACCCTAAGAAACTTAACCCTAAACCCTAAAAAACCTTTTAAATTCCTAAACCCAAAGAAAACCCTAAGCCTTAAACCCTAAAAAACTCTAAAAAAACCCTAGACCTAAAATGCTAAATCCTAAGCCCTAAGAAACCATAAGAAGAAAAAAACCCTAAACCTAGCCCTAAAAGTTAAAAACCCTAAGAAACCCTAAACCCTAAATCCTAAAAAGCAAAAAACCCTAAACCCTAAAATCTAAGAAACCTTAAACCCCAAAAAACCCTTAAAACTTTAAAAACGCTAAAACCCATTAAAAAGCCATAAAACCTTTTAAAACCCTAAATCTAAAAAATCCTAAGTTCTAAATTGAAAAACCCTAAACTTTAAGAAGCCCTAAGCCTAAGAAACCCTAAAATACCCTAAAAACCTTAAAAACCCTAAACCCTAAGTCCGAAACCTTAAACCCTAAAAATCCTAAAAAAACTAAACCCAAAACTCTACACCCTCGAAAACCCTAAACCCTAAATCCTAAACCATAAGCCCTAAGAAACCCTAATCCCTAAGAAACCCTAAATCCTAGAACAACCTTTAAAAACCCTAAACCTATAAAATCCAAAAAAACCTAAAAACCATTAAAAATGCTAAACCTAAGAAACCCTATAAACAACTCTCAAACCTAAACCCTAAAAACCCCTATAAAAACCCTACATCTAAACCCTAAAACCTAAGAAACACAAAACTTAAGAAACCAAAAATCCTAAACTCTAAAAAAACCTAAGAAACCCTATACCCTAAGAAACTTAACCCTAAACCCTAAAAAACCTTTAAAAAAACTAAACCCAAAAAAAACCCTAAGCCCTAAACCCTAAAAAACTCTAAAAAAAACCCTAGACCTAAAATGCTAAATCCAAAGCCTTAAGGAACCATAAGAAACCAAAAACCCTAAACCTTAAATCCTAAAGCCCATGAAACCCTAAAACCTAAATCTTAAACCCTAAGAAATCCTTAAAAACCCTAAACCCTAAGAAATCTAAATCATAAGCCCTAAGATATCCTAAAAAACCTTAACCCTAAACTCTAAGAAACCCTAGGAATTCCTAAAAACCTAAATCCTAAAAAATCCTAAACACTAAACCCTAAGCCCTAAGAAACCCTAAACCCTAAACTCTATGAAACCCTAGGAATCCCTAAACCCTATACCCTAAAAAATCCTTAAAAACCTTAAACCTATAAAATCCTAAAAAAATCTCCATAAAACCTTTAAAATCCTAAATCTAAAAACCCTAAGCCCTGAACCCTTAAAAACACACACCTAAAACCCTAAACCCTAAATGTTAAGAAACCCAAAACTCTAAATTATAAGCCCTAAGAAACCTTAAACCTTAAACCCTAAGAACCCCTAAACACAAAGAAATCCTAAACCCTAAGAAAGCCTAAGAACCCCTAAACCCTAAGAATTCCTAAACCCTTAGAAACCCTAAGAAATGCTAAACCTTAAGAAATCCTAAACCCTTAATCCTAAGAACCCTAAACCCTAACAAAACCTTTAAAAACCCTAAGCCTCAAAAACCAAAAAAAATACTAAAAATCCCTAAATCTAAAAAACTCAAAGCCTTAAATTCTAAACCCTAAAAATCCTAAACGTAAAACCCTAAATCCTAAAAATCATAAACCTAAAACCCTAAACCCTAAGCCCTAAGAAACCCTAAACTCTAAATCCTAAGAAATCTTTAAAAACCCTAAACCCTAGACACTAAGAAATCTTAGCCCTAAACCCTAAGAAACCCTAAACCCTAAATACAAAACCCTAAAACCACCTAAAAACCCCTAAACCCTAATCCCTTATAAACCCTAAATACTAAGAAACCCTAAAAACCTTTAAACCACTAAACTTTAAAAACCCTAAAAACTAAAAAATCCCTAAATCTAAAAATCTTTACAAAAACCCTAAGCCCTATGCAAAAAACCCTAAACCCTAAAACCTAGGCCCTAAGACACCCTAAGCCCTAAACCCTAAGAAACACTAAACTATAAATCCTAAGAAACCCTAAACCCTAAAAACCTTTAAAAAAAAACTAAGCCTAAAAAACCATTAAAAAAACCTAAATCCTAAAAACATCTTTAAAAACCCTAAAACTATAAAACCCGAAACAAAACCATAAAAACCTTTTAAAACACTAAAAAAAAAAATTCTAAAAACCTTTAAAATCCAAAACCCAAAAAACCCTATAAAACCTTTAAAAACCCAAAGCCCTAAACCCTAAAAAAATCTAAACCTAAAACCCTAAACCCTAAGAAATCCTAAACCCTAAAAAAATCTAAACCTAAAACCCTAAACCCTAAGAAATCATAAACCCTAAATCCTAAGCTCTAAGAAACTCTAAGAAATCCTAGACCCTAAGATACCCCAAACCCTAAAACCCCCCAAAAAAATCTAAAATCCCTTAAAACTCCTAAACCTAAAAATCCCTTAAAAATCTAAAAAACCTTAAAAACCCAAAACCTAAAATACCCTAAAAAAAAGACCTAAAAACCTTTAAAAATCCTAAACCCAAAAAATCCTAAAAATTCCTAAGCTCTAAACCCTAAAAAACCCTAAAACTAAACCCCTAATTACTAAGAAACCCTAAACCATAAGCCCTAAGAAACCTTAAACCCAAAACTCTAAGAAACCCCAAGAAACCTAAAACCCTAAGAAATCATAAATCCTATGCCCTAAGAAATCCTAAAAACTTTTAAAAACCCTAAACCTAAAAAACACTACCCTAAAAATCTTGAAAAACCCTAAACCTAAAAAAACCTAAAAACCATAAGCCCTAAAAAAACCTAAACCTAAAACACTAAACCCTAAAAAATACTAAAAACCCTTAAAAACCATAAACCTAAAAAACCTTTAAAAAACTTTTAAAACCCTAACCCTAAAAACCCTAAGCCCTACACCCTAAAAATCTTTATAAAAATCCTAAACCCTAAGAAACTCTAAGAATCCCTAAAGCCTAAAAAATCCTAAACCAAAAAAACCCTTCAAAAATCCTATAAAAACATTTAAAAACCTTAAACTTAAAAAACCCTAAAAAAACCTAAGCCCTAAACCCTAAACCATAAAAAACCCTACAAAAATCTTAAACCTGAAACCCCAAACCCTAAACCTTTAGAAACCATAACCCTAAACCCTAATTCCTATGAAATCATAAGAAAACCTAAACTCTAAACAAACCTTAAGAAGCCCTAAACCCTAAGAATCCCTAAAAACCCAAAATACCTTTAAAAACTCTAAACCTAAAAAACCCTAAAAAATCCTAAAAAAAACTTTTAAAACCCTAATCCTAAAAAACTCTAAAAAAACCTAAGCACTAAGCCCTAAACTCTAAGAAGCCCTAAACCCTGAACTATAAACCCTAAAAAACCCTATAACCAGCATGTACTAGTCTCTGGAAACTTTGTTAATGCTATTTGGACTTTTTTCACTATATCGATGGGCTTCAGGTATGTTTTGAAACCTCTTAAGGGCCTCCTTGTGTATTGATGGAATCAGTCTACTAATGACCCTCTCCAGCTTATTATTAGATCCCTTCCTATCTTTATTTGCTGGAACCTGTGGAAGAACAGGTGCGCTGCAAATATGGGTCTAAACAATCAATCTGCTAAGGGTGAAGTTTGGTATTACTAGTGACATCTACAAGCTGTTAAGGACAACCTATCCATACTTTCACTGGCCTTCTGAGTGGGGACAATTGTGTGCTAAAGCGGAGTTGTGCGTCCATGAGATCAGACTCACTAGAGTTTGCTGGTCTAGACCGCCATCTGGACTAGTAAAACTCAACACCGATGGTAGTGCTCTTGGCAATCCTGGCAGAATTGGTGCAGGAGGTATACTTAGGGATTGTTATGGAGACCTCATACATGCTTTTGCTACCACTCTTGGAGTCGGGATAAATAATCAGACTGAGTTTGAAGCGGCTTGTATTGGACTAGACTGGTGTCTGGATAATGGTTATTCAGGGGTCATTCTTGAGGTAGATTCGGAGCTTCTAGTCAGCTGGATAAGAGGCAGGATAGCGCTCCCTTGGCATCTCCATCATGATTTTATAAGACTTCAGGACACCATTCGCCGGCTTCACACCTTCTCTTGTCGCCACATTTACAGAGAGGGCAATGCAATTGCTAATGCATTGTCCAAACATAGCAACACCACACTTGTTGTTGTTCACTTTACTTGGATTCATCACTTTCCTATTCATATTAGGGGGCTTCTCAAGACAGACAAAATTGGTTTGGCTAACCTCAGAAGAAAGAAGACTAAGAGAATTAAAGAACCACCTTGATCTCTTCTACGATCTGTTTTGACTATAGTGTGGAGGCCACACCACACTAGCATGGAGCTTTCATCCCCCCTACTTTGGTGTTAACGAGCTTTTCTTTTTCATGGCTCTATCTTGTTATGCAAGTTATAGCTGTAGTAAAGAAAGATCTTATAGGGCATAGGTTTTCTCTTTTCTTTCTTTCTCTTATAAAGGGAGAGTCTCCCTTATTTATGATTTCCTATTCTCATTGTATCGAGAGGAGTACTCTCTTCTAGGTGCATAGATATTAGGTTTCTTTTTCTAGTATCGGGGATGAGTTAGCTAGCCTTAGTAGGTTCGCTAATTTATGAACCACCATAGGCCCGGAGGTATGGTTTATGCCCTCCTCCTTGTATTTATTTTTGTTTTTATTTATGTTAAGGCTTGGGGTGTGAGGCTCAACCACTGACCACCACGAGGGGTGAGATCCTTGGTTATGGTCGGTTAAAAAAAAACCCTATAAATAACTCTCAAACCTAAACCCTAAAAACCCCTATATAAACCCTACATCTAAAACCCTAAACCCTAAAAAACACTAAACCTAAGAAACCAAAAATCCTAAACTCTAAAACAACCTAAGAAACCCTATACCCTAAGAAACTTAACCCTAAACCCTAAAAAACCTTTTAAATTCCTAAACCCAAAGAAAACCCTAAGCCTTAAACCCTAAAAAACTCAAAAAAAAAACCTAGACCTAAAATGCTAAATCCTAAGCCCTAAGAAACCATAAGAAAAAAAATCCCTAAACCTTAAATCCTAAACCCTAAACCCCATGAAACACTAAACCCTAAATCTTAAGCCCTAAGAAATCCAAAAAACCCCTAAACCCTAAGAAATCTAAATCTAAGCCCTAAGAAATCCTAAAAAACCTTTAACCCTAAACTCTAAGAAACCCTAAACCCTGAACTCTAAGAAACCCTAGGAATCCCTAAAACCCTAAATCCTAAGAAATCCTAAACATAAACCCTAAGCCCTAAGAAATCCTAAACCCTAAACTCTAAGAAACCCTAGGAATCCCTAAACCCTAAACCCTAAAAATCCTTAAAAACCTTAAAAACCCTTAAACCTATAAAACCCTAAAAAATCCTTAAAAACCTTAAAAACCCTTAAACCTATAAAACCCTAAAAAAACATCCAAAAAACATTTAAAATCCTAAATTTAAAAACCCTAAAAAATCCTAAGCCCTATACCCTAAACCCTAAAAAACCAACACCTAAAACCTTAAACCCTAAATGTTAAGAAACCCTAAACCATAAGCCCTTAGAAACCCTAAACCTTAAGCCCTAAGAACACCTAAACAAAAAGAAATCCTAAACCCTAAGAAAACCTAAGAAAACCTAAGAAACCCTAAGAAATGCTAAACCTTAAGAAATCCTAAACCCTTAACCCTAAGAAACCCTAAACCCTAACAAAACCTTTAAGAACCCTAAACCTCAAAAACTCTAAAAAAATCCTAAAAACCCAAAGCCTTAATCCTAATCCCTAAAAATCCTAAACGTAAAACCCTAAACCCTAAAAATAATAAACCTAAAATCCTAAAGCCTAAGCCCTAAGAAACCATAAACTCTAAATCCTAAGAAATTTTAAGAAACCCTAAACCCAAGACACTAAGAAATCCTAGCCCTAAACCCTAAACCATAAATAACCCAAAACCCTAAAAACATTTTAAAACCCCAAACCCTAAGAAACCCTAAAAAACCGTAAAAACCTTTAAACCCCTAAACTTAAAAAACCCTAAAAACTAAAATATCCCTAAAAAGAACCCTAAATCTAAAAATCTTTTAAAAAAACTCTAAGCCCTAAGCCCAAAATCCTAATAAAACCCTAAACATTAATCCTAGGCCCTAAGACACCCCAAGCCCTAAACCCTAAGAAACCCAAAACTATAAATCCTAAGAAACCCTAAACCCTAAAAACCTTTAAAAAGCCTAAACCTAAAAAACCATTAAAAAAACCTAAACCCTAAAATCCCTAAAAATCAAACCCTAACCGTAAAACCCTAAATCCTAAAAAACCCTAAAAAGAACTCTAAAAAACCCTAAAAACCTTTAAAAATCCTAAACCTAAAAACCCTATAAAACCTTTTATAACCCTAAGCCCTAAACCCTAAAAAAATCAAAACCTAAAACCCTAAACCCTAAATCCTAAGAACTAAGAAACTCTAAGAAATCCTAAACCCTAAGAAACATTAAAAAATCCTAAACTCTAAACACTAAGATACTCCAAACCCTAAAAATCCAAAAAAAAAAAACTCTAAAAAACCTTTAAATCCCTCAACCTAAAATTCCTAAAAAACTCTAAAAAAAACCTTTAAAACCCTAAACCTAAAATACCTTAAAAAAGACCTAAAAACCTTTAAAACTCCTAAAAACATACTAAGCTCTAAACCCTAAAAAACCCTAAATACTAAGAAACCCTAAACCCTAAGAAACCTAAAACCTTAAGAAATCCTAAATCCTAAGCCCTAAGAAATCCTAAAAACTTTTATACACCCTAAATCTAAAAAACCCTAAAAACCTTGAAAAAGCTAAACCTAAAAAACCATAAGCCCTAAAAAACCCTAAACCTAAAACCTTAAACCCTAAAAAAATACTAAAAACCCTTAAAAACCATAAACCTAAAAACCCTTAAAAAACCCTAAGTCCTAAACCCTAAAACACCCTAAACCTAAAACCCAAAACTCTAAACCCTAAAAACCTTTAGAAACCCCTAAACCTAAAAAAATCCTAAACCTAAAAAACCCAAACCCTTAAATCCTAAAAAAAAACCTAAATCTAAGACCCTAAACTCTATGAAGCCCAAAACCCAAAAAAATCCTAAGCCCTAAGAAACCCTAAACCCTAAAAACCATAAAACCCTAAAAAAATAACTAAACCTAAAAAACCATTGAAATCCTTTAAAACCTTTAAAAACCCTAAATCTAAACACACTAACAAAACCCTAAACCCTAAAAACCTTTCAAAACCCCAAAACCTAGAAAACCCTAAAAATCAAAAAAAATCTTAAAACCCCTAAACCTAAAAAACCTAAGCCCTATACCCTATACCCTAAAAAACCCTAAACCCTAAACCCTAAGAAACCCTAAACCCTAAGCCCTAAGAAATCTTAAACCCTAAGAAACCCTTAACCCTAATAACCCCTAAAAACTTTATAGAAAACCCTAAACCTAAAAACCCTAAAAACCATTTAAAAATCTTTAAAACACTAAAAGTAAAAAATGCTTTAAAACCCTAAGCCCTAAATCCCAAAACCTAAGAAACCTTAAACCCTAAGAAACCCTAAACCTTGAGAAACCCTAACAACCTTTAAAAATCCTAAACATAAAAACCCTAAAAAAAACCTAAAAACCTTAAAAGACCCTAAACCTAAAAAGCCTTAAAAACCCTAAGTCCTAAACCCTAAGCCCTAAACTACACTAAACCTAAAACCCCAAACTCTAAACCCTAAAAACCTTTAAAAAACCCTAAACCTTAAAAACCCTAAAAATCTTTAAAAACCCCAAACCTAAAAAATGTTAAGCCCTAAATCCTAAATAACCCTAAATCTAAGACCTGAAACCCTATGAAGCCCCAAACCCAAAGAGACCCTAAGCCCTAAGCCCTAAGCCCTAAGAAACCCTAAACCCTAAAAACCATAAATCCCTAAAAAAAATCCTAAACCTAAAAAACTCTTAAAATCTTTGAAAACCTTTAAAAACCCTAAATCTAAACACACTAAAAAACCCGTAAGCCCTAAACCCTAAATCCTAAGCCATAAAAACTTTAAAAAAACTAAACCTAAAATCCTAAACCCTAAGAAACCCTAAGCCCTAAGCCTTAAGAAATCCTAAGAAACCCTAAACCCTACCAAACCCTAAACTCTAAGAAGTCCAAAAAACACTTAAAAAACCCAAAACCTAAAATAAAAATTAAAAACCTTTAAAAACTCTAAACATAAAAAAAAACCCTAAAAAACCTTAAGCCCTAAACCCTAAACACTAAAAACCCCTTAAAAAATCCCTAAATCTAAAAACCTAAATCCTAAGCGCTAAGAAACCCTAAACCCTTAACCTTAAGAAATCCTAAACCCTAAAAAACCCTAAAACCTAAAAAAGACCCTAAAAACCTTTAAAAATCTAAAAAGCCATATCCCTAAAACTTAAAAACCCTAAGCAACCCTAAACCCTAAATCCAAAACAACAAAAAACCCTAAAACCTAATATCTAAGAAACCTTAAACCCCAAAAAATCCTAAAAACTTTAAAAACCCTAAAACCCATAAAAAGCCTGAAAACCTTTTAAAACCCTAAATCTAAAAATTCCTAAGTTCTAAATTGACAAAACCCTAAACCCTAAACTCTAAGAAGCCCTAAGCCTAAAAAACTCTAAAATACCCTAAAACCTTAAAAACCCTAAGCCCGAAACCTTAAACCCTAAAAATCTTTTAAAAACCCTAAACCTAAAACCCAAGACCCCCTAAATCCTAAACCCTAAGCCCTAAGAAACCCTAATCCCTAAGAAACCCTAATCCCTAAGAAACCCTAAACCTTAAGAAACCCTAAACCCTAGAAAAACCTTTAAATATCCTAAACCTAAAAAATCCAAAAAACCCTAATAAACTGCTAAACCTAAAACCTCCTATAAATAGCTCTCAAACCTAAACCCTATAAAAACCCTACATCTAAAACCCTAAACCCTAACAAACATTAAACCTAAGAAACCAAAAATCCTAAATTCTAAAAACACCGAAGAAATCCTATACCCTAAGAAACATAACCCTAAACCCTAAAAAACCTTTAAAACCCCTAAACCCAAAGAAAACCCTAAGCCCTAAACCCTAAAAAACTCTAAAAGAACAACCTTAGACCTAAAATGCTAAATCCTAAGCCCTAAGAAACCATAAGAAACAAAAAACCCTAAACCTTAAATCCTAAACTCTAATAAACCCTAAACCCCATGAAACACTAAACCCTAAATCTTAAGGCCTAAGAAATCCAAAAAAACCCTAAACCCTAAGAAATCTAAATCTTAAGCCCTAAGAAATGCTCAAAACCCTTAACCCTAAACTCTAAGAAACCCAAAACCTCTAAGAAACCCTAGGAATCCCTAAAACGCTAAATCCTAAGAAATCCTAAACACTAAACCCTGAGCCCTAAGAAATCCTAAACCCTAAACTCTAAGAAACCCTAGGAATCCCTAAACCCTATACCCTAAAAAATCCTTAAAAACCTTAAAAAGCCTTAAACCTATAAAACCGTAAAAAAAAAACTCCAAAAAATATTAAAAATCCTAAATCTAAAAACCCTAAAAAACCCAAAGCCCTAAACCCTAAACCCTAAAAAAAAAAACACACCCAAAACCCTAAATCCTAGATGTTAAGAAACCCTAAACCATAAGCCCTACGAAAACCTAAACCTTAAACCCTAAGAACCCTTAAACCCAAAGAAATCCTAAACCCTAAGAAAGCCTAAGAACCCCTAAACCCTAAGAAATCCTAAACCCTAAGAAACCCTAAGAAACGCTAAACCTTAAGAAATCCTAAATCCTTAATCCTACGAAACCCTAAACCCTAACAAAACCTTTAAAAACCCTAAACCTCAAAAACCCTAAAAAATACTACAAAACCCTAAATCTAGAAAGCCCTAAAAACCAAAAGCCTTAAATCCTACACCCTAAAAAACCCTAAAAATCCTAAACGTAAAACCCTAAACCCTAAAAATCATAAACCTAAAACCCTAAACTCTAAATCCTAAGAAATCTTAAGAAACCTTAAACCCAAGACACTAAGAAATCTTAGCACTAAACCCTAAGCCCTAAATAATCAAAAACCCTAAAAACACCTTTAAAGGCCTAAACTTAAAAAACCCTAAAAACTAAAAAATCCCTAAAAAGAACCCTAAATCTAAAAATCTTTTAAAAAACCCTAAGCCCAAAACCCTAATAAAACCCTAAACCCTAGGCCCTAAGACACCCCAAGCCCTAAACCCTAAAAACCTTTTAAAACCCATAAAAAACTCTGAAAAACCTTAAAAACCTTAAAAAATCTTAAACCTAAAAAATCCAATAAAACCTCTAAAAACTCTAAACCTAAAAAATCCTAAGCCCTAAACCCTAAAAAAATCTAAACCTAAAACCCTAAACCCTAAGAAATCCTAAACCCTAAATCCTAATCCCTTAATCCTAAGCTCTAAGAAACACTAAAAAATCCTAAACCTTAAGAAACACTAAAAAATCCTAAACACTAAGATACCCCAAACCCTAAAACCCAAAAAAAAAACTCTAAAAAACCTTAAAACCCCTAAACCTAAAAACCCTAAAAAAATGTTAAAAACCCTAAACCTAAAATACCCTGAAAAAGACCTAAAAACCTTTTAAAATCCTAAAATTAAAAATTCCTAAAAAATCCTAAGCTCTAAACCCTAAAAATCCCTAAATACTAAGAAACCCTAAACCCTAAGCCCTAACCCCTAACCCCTAAGAAACCCTAAACCCTAAGCCCTAAGAAACCCTAAACCCTAAGAAACACCAAGAAGCCAAAAACCCTAAGAAATCCTAAATCCTAAGCCCTAAGAAATCCTAAAAACATTTTAAGACCCTAAACCTTAAAAACCCTAAAAAGCTTGAAAACCCCTAAACCTAAAACACTAAACCCTAAAAAAATACTAAAAACCTTTAAAAACCATAAACCTAAAAAACCCTAAAAAACTTTAAAAACCCTAAGCCCTATGAAAATCTAAACATATAACCCTAAACCCTAAGAAATCCTAAACCCTAAATCCTAAGCCCTAAATCTAAGCTCTAAGAAACTCTAAGAAGTCCTAAACCCTAAGAAACACTAAAAAATCCTAAACCCTAAACACTAAGATACCCCAAACCCCTAAACCTAAAAATCCTAAAAAAACTCTAAAAAACCATAAAAACTCTAAACCTAAAATACCCTAAAAAAGACCTAAAAACCTTTCAAAATCATAAACCAAAAAAATCCTAAGCTCTAAACCCTAAGAAACCCTAAATACTAAAATTCCCTAAACCCTAAACCCTAAGCCCTAAGAAACCCTAAACCTTAAATCCCAAGAAACCTAAAACCCTAAGAAATCCTAAATCCTAAGCCCTAAGAAATTCTAAAAACTTTTAAAAACTCTAAACCTACAAAACACTAAAAACCTTGAAAAACCCTAAACCTAAAAAACCCTAGAAACCATATGCCCTAAAAAACCCTAAACCAAAAACACTAAACCCTAAAAAAAATACAAAAAACCCTTTACAACCATAAACCTAAAAAACCCCAAAATTTTTTTAAAACCCTAACCCTAAAAACCCCTAAGCCCTAAAACCCTAAAACCCTAAAAACCTTTTTAAAAAATCCAAACCCTATACCCTAAGAAATCTTAAAAACTCTAAGCCTAAAAAACCATAGACCCTAAACCAATACCCCTAAACCCTAAGAAACCTAAATCCTAAACCCTAACCCTAGACCCTAGGCCTTAAGAAACCCTACACCTTAAGAAATCCTAAACCTTAGAAAACCCTAAAAAACCTTTAAAACCCTAACCCTAAAAAACTATAAAAAATCCTAAAAACTTTTAAAACTCTAAACCTTAAAAACCCAAAAATACCGTAACTAAACTCTGAACCCTAAGCCCTAAGAAAACCAAAGAAATCCAAAACCCTAAGCCCTAAGAAACCCTAAACCCTAAACCCAAAAAAATCTTTAAAACCTTACAAAACCCCTAAACCTAAAAAAACTCTTAAAATCCAAAAAAAAACTTTAAAAACTGAAACGACCCCAAAAATGCCCGAAAATGTGCTTCGGAAACATCTCAAAATCCGTGCATGATTTCAGAAATTCGACTTCATATTCTTATTTGTGGGGTCAAATTGAGTGGGAAATGGGTCTAACCCGAATTTTAGAGCAACCGTATCAAAATTCGAAAATCGCAAAAAATTGCGATTTGGAGGGTCGACTTTAAAGGGGCATATCTCTTAGCACACAAGGAACTGGAAGGGCTGCAACATATCAAATTAAAGCTCTTTGAGTTAGCTTTCCAACGCACTTGGTTTCACCTTAGTCCGAGTTAGGATGAGGGAGTTATGACCATTTTCGTAAAACCTGTCTGTGCAGATTTGCAATTTCCAGTGAGCTTTTTTTTTTAGGCGAGTTGGAGACGTTTTTTTATAAAAAGGGGATATGTCCCATACTTAGTCATTTTTATTAACTCCAAAAACACTCTCTAAGCCCTCTCCAAAAAATTCCACCAAGATCTTCAACCAAATTCAAACATCTCAAGCTCTAATTCCGGATTCAAGACTCAATCTCAAGCTTCGATTTTCCATTCCAATCTTCATCAAGGATTCTCCAAAGTTGAGGTATGTGGGTTTGATTGTGGAAACCTTCCTTTCCACAGTCCAACCATTTATCCTCTATTTCTACTTCAAGTTTATGGGTCCTTATGATTATTTATGAACTCTTGAATTATGGAATTACTACTACACACCCTATTATGGTCCATTTTTGCATCATTATCATGTGAATATGAATTAATTCTATTGTTGATGTTTGATGGTTCTACATTGTCTTTCCATAGATCAAAATTTGAAGGTTGATATATATAGTGTATGTTGTTGGTTGGGCTGATTTATTATGGGATTTTGGAATTGGTTGAGACTGTAGTATTCTTGAAATACATGATTTCATTTACGTGATGAACAAATGCCCACCTTGTGTTTGATAAAATACCCATTTATAGAATTCTTAGGAAAGGGAAGGTCCAAGGTACGTCCTATGAGTCGGATGGTTATGTAATTACTGAAATGATGATGAAATGGACACATGTATATGATTTTCCCTAAATAAGTGTTGTGAGTCGACCAAGCCTAGTACGGGGGGTAGTAGGCCCGTATAACCGTGTCGAGGGGTTGGTACCTTGGTTGCCTAGTACGGGGGGTAGTAGGCCCGTATAACCATATCGAGGGGTTTGTACCTTGGTCCCTAGCTCGGGGGGTGGTAGGCCCGTGTAACCATATTGAGGGGTTTGTACCTTTCTTTCGCCTCTCCAAGGGGGTGGTAGCTCTTCATGGAAATCCATATATTGATGGTTTTCACTCGCTCCACACATTGTACTACGTGGCCCGACGTAAATATGGATTTTTAGTAAGCATCATGTATACATTATTTTCATTATATGCTATTTATCGGGTATGATTACGCATTTCCACTATGATGTCGCATCTAATGTGCATTGCATTGCATCCCATTATACTTTGAGTACATTCAATGTACTACACGCAATTGACGCCACGCTTTAGAACATGATTTCCCCCGTACTCTATGCTTACATGATGTCACCATGTAGGGACCGGAGACCGCTTGACATCCTCCTCCACGTGGCTAGTACAGATTTTCTATAGGGTTATTGGCATGAGTCCTCCATTTCTGGGGACGGTTGCTCATTGATCTTTTGCTATGTATAAACTTTTCCTTCTAGTTATGTTTACTATTGAAGGGTGAGGCCCGGGTTAGTTTGTCTTGGCCCCGCCTAAGTTACTCATGTTTTAGACGGTGGTGTGGACCAAGTCGCTGTATTATGCTTGAGCATTGACTTCATCTATGGTATTTATGTATCATTTCTTTTTTTTTTCTCGCTCCCTTAGTCCCGATTTCCCCCTTGATTATGCTTATCTCTTATGGTCATTTAATTGCTTCCGCGACCAAGGATGTGTAATGATACGCTATGAGGGTTGTTTGGGGTTCCTTCGGGTTCCCCATTCGCCGGTCACATCTAGGCCCTAGGCTTGGGTCGTGACAAAAACCCTACACCTAAAAAACACTAAGCCCTATACCCTATACCCTCAAAAACCCTAAACCCTAAATCCTAAGAAATCCTAAACCCTAAACCTAAAAAACCTTAAAAACCCTTTAAAAATCTTTAAAACCCTAAACCTAAAAAATACTTTAAAACCCTATGCCCTATATCCCAAAACCTAAGAAACCTTAAACCCTAAGAAACCCTAAACCTTGAGAAACCCTAAGAACCTTTAAGAATCCTTAAACTAAAACCCCTTTAAAAATCCTAAAAACCTTTAAAAACCCTAAACCTAAAAAGCCTTAAAAATTCCTAAGTCCTAAACCCTAAAACTAAAACCCCAAACTCTAAACCCTAAAAACCTTTAAAAATCCCTAAACCTAAAAAAACCCTAAAAATCTTAAAAACCCTAAACCTAAAAAATCCTAAGCCCTAAATCTAAGACCCTAAACCCTATGAAGCCTCAAACCCAAAGAAACCCAAAGCCCTAAGAAACCCTAAACCCTAAAAACCATAAAACCCTAAAAAATCCTAAACATAAAAAACCCTTAAAATCCTTTAAAACCTTTACAAACCCTAAATCTAAACACGCTAAAAAAAACTTAAGCCCTAAATCCTAAATCCTAAACCTTAAAAAACTTTTAAAAAAACTAAACTTAAAGCCCAAACCCTAAGAAACCCTAAGCCCTAAGCCCTGAGAAATCCGAAGAAACCCTAAACCCTAACAAACCCTAAACTCTAAGAAATCCGAAAAAAACACTTTAAAAACCCAAAACCTAATTTTTTTTTAAAAAACCTTAAAAAACTTTACTCATAAAAAACCATAAAAACACCTTAAACCCTAAACCCTAAACACTAAAAAAAACCCTAAAAAACCCCTAAATCTAAAAACCTAAACCCTTAACCTTAAGAAACCCTAAACTCTAAAAAACCCTAAAACCTAAAAAAGACACTAAAAACCTTTTTAAAATATAAAAAAAACCTAAGCTCTAAGAAATTCTAAACCCTAAACTCAAAGAAACTCTAGGAATCCCTAAACCCTATACCCTAAACAATCCTTAAAAACCTTACACCTATAAAAACCTCCAGAAAACCTTTAAAATCCTAAATCTAAAAACACTAAAAAACCCTAAGCCCTAAACCCTAAAAAAAACCACACCTAAAACCCTAAACCCTAGATGTTAAGAAACCCTAAACCCTAAACCATAATCCCTAATAAACCCTAAACCTTAAATCCTAAGAACCCCTAAACCCAAAGAAATCCTAAACCCTAAGAAAGCCTAAGAACCCCGAAACCCTAAGAAATTCTAAACCCTAAGTAACACTAAACCTTAAGAAATCCTAAACCCTTAATCCTAAGAAACACTAAACCCTAAAAAAACCTTTAAAAAACCCTAAACCTCAAAAACCTTAAAAAATCCTAAAAACCCCTAAATCTAAAAACCCAAAAAAACCCAAAGCCTTAAATTCTAAACCCTAAAAAATCCTAAACGTAAAACCCTAAACCTTAAAATCATAAACCTAAAACCGTAAACCCTAAGAAACCCTAAACTCTAAATCCTCAGAAATTTTAAGAAACCCTAAACCCTAGACACTAAGAAATCATAGCCCTAAACTCTAATAAATCCTAAACCCTAAATAAACAAAAGCACAAAAAACAACTAAAACCCCTAAACCCCTAAATACTAAGAAACCCTAAAAAAAACCTAAAAACCTTTAAACCCCTAAAACTTAAAAAACCCTAAAAATTAAAAAAATCCTTAAAAAGAACCCTAAATCTAAAAATCTTAAAAAAACCCTAAGCTCTAAGCCAAAAATTCTAATAAAACCCTAAACCCTAAATCCTAGGCTCTAAGACACCCCAAGCCCTAAACCCTATACCCTATACCCTATACCCTATACCCTATGCCCCATACCCTAAAAAATCCTGAAGCCCTAAACCCTAAACACTAAAAAACCCTAAAAAAATCCCTAAATCTAAAAACCTAAACCCTAAGCACTAAGAAACCCTAAACCCTTAACATTAAGAAACCCTAAACTCTAAAAAACACCCTAGCCCTAAAACTTAAAAACCCTAAGAAATCCTAAACAGCAAAAAACCCTAAACCCTAAAATCTAAGAAACCTTAAACCCCAAAAACCCTAAAAACTTTAAAAACCCATAAAAAAGCCTTAAACCTTTTAAAACCCTAAATCTAAAAAATCCTAGTTTCTAGATTGAAAAAACTTTAAACCCTAAACCCTAAACTCTAAGAAGTCTTAAGCCTAAAAAACCCTAAAATACCCTAAAAATCTTAAAAACCCTAAACCCTAAGCCCGAAACCTTAAACCCTAAAAATCTTTAAAAAACCCTAAACCTAAAATCATAGACCCTCAAAAACCCTAAACCCTAAATCCTAAATCCTAAATCCTAAACCCTAATCCCTAAGAATCCCTAATCCCTAAGACACCCTAAACCTTAAGAAACCCTAAACCCTAGAAAAACCTTTAAAAACCCTAAACCTAAAAAATACAAAAAAACCCTAAAAAATGCTAAACCTAAAAAACCCTATAAACAACTCTCAAACCTAAACCCTAAAAACCCCTATAAAAACCCTACATCTAAAACCCTAAACCCTAACAAACATTAAACCTAAGAAACCAAAAATCCTAAATTCTAAAAACACCGAAGAAATCCTATACCCTAAGAAACTTAACCCTAAACCCTAAAAAATCTTTAAAAACCCTAAACCCAAAGAAAACCCTAAGCCCTAAACTCTAAAAAACTCTAAAAAAACACAAGACCTAAAATGCTTAATCCTAAGCCCTAAGAAACCATAAGAAACAAAAAACTCTAAACCTTAAATCCTAAACCCCATGAAACCCTAAACCCTAAATCTTAGGCCCTAAGGAATCCTAAAAAACTCTAAACCCTAGGAAATCAAAATCTTAAGCCCTAAGAATCCTTAGGAATCCCTAAAACCCTAAATCCTACAAAATCCCAAACACTAAACCCTAAGCCCTAAGAAACCCTAAACCTTAAACTCTAAGAAACCCTAGGAATCCCTAAACCCTAAAAAATCCTTAAAAACCTTAAACCTATAATACCCTAAAAAAAAACCTCAAAAAACCTTTAAATCCTAAATCTAAAAACCCTAAAAAACCCACACCTAAAACCCTAAACCCTAAATGTTAAGAAACACTAAACCCTACACCATAAGCCCTAAGAAACCCTAAATCTTAAACCCTATGAACTCCTAAACCTAAAAAATTCATATACCCTAAGAAAGCCTAAGAACCCTTAAACCCTAATAAACCCGAAGAAACGCTAAACCTTAAGAAATCCTAAACCCTTAACCCTAAGAAACCCTAAACCCTAACAAAACCTTTAAAAACTTTAAGCCTCAAAAACCCTAACAAATCATAAAAAACCCTAAATCTAAAAAACCCTAAAAAACCCAAAGCCTTAAATCCTGAACCCAAAAAATCCTAAACGTAAAACCCGAAACCCTAAAAATCATAAACCTAAAACCCTAAACCCTAAGCCCTAAGAAACCCTAAACTCTAAATCCTAAGAAATCTTAACAAACCCTAAACCCTAAGAAACCCTAAACCCTAAATAATCGAAAACCCTAAAAACACCTTAAAACCCCTACACCCTAATCCCTAAGAAACCCTAAAAACTAAGAAACCCTAAAAAAAAACCCTAAATACCTTTAAACCCCTAAACATGATAAACCCTAAAAACTAAAAAATCCCTAAAAAGAACCCTAAATCTAAAAATCTTTAAAAAAACCCTAAGCCCTAAACCCAAAACCCCAATAAAACCTTAAACCCTAACCCTAAACCCTAGGCCCTAAGACACCCCAAGCCCTAAACCCTAAGAAACCCTAAACTATAAATCCTAAGAAACCCTAAAAACCTTTTAAAAAAACCTAAGCCCAAAATCACATTAAAAAAACCTAGACCCAAAAATCCATAAACCCTAAAAAACCATAAAAAAACTTTAAAAACCCTAAACAAAACCCTAAAAAGACTCCAAAAACCCCTAAAAACCTTTGAAAATCCTTAACCTAAAAAACCCTATAAAACCTTTAAAAACCCTAAACCTAAAAAACCCGAAGCCCTAAACCCTAAAAAAGCTAAACCTAAAACCCTAAATCCTAAGAAATCCTAAACCCCAAATCCTAAGCTCTAAAAAACTCTGAGAAATCCTAAACACTAAGAAACACTAAAAAAATCATAAACCCTAAACACTAAGATACCCAAAACCCTAAAACCCCAAAAAAAACTCTAAAAAACCTTAAAACCTCTAAACCTAAAAATGCTAAAAAAACTCTAAAAAACCTTAAAAACCCTAAACCTAAAATACCCTAAAAAAGACCTACAAACCTTTAAAAATCTTAAACCTAAAAAATCCTAAGCTCTAAAGCCTAAAAACCTCTAATCCCTAAAAATCCTAAACGTAAAACCCTAAACCCTAAAAATCATAAACCTAAAACCCTAAACCCTAAGAAACCCTAAACTCTAAATCCTAAGAAATCTTAAGAAACCCTAAACCCAGGACACTAAGAAATCTTAGCCCTAGACCCTAAGAAACCCTAAGCCCCAAATAACCCAAAAACCTAAAAAAAAACTTAAAACCCCTAAACCCTAATCCCTAAGAAACTCTAAACACTAAGAAACAGTTAAAAACCTTAAAACCTTTAAACCCCTAAACATAAGAAACCCTAAAAACTAAAAAATCCCTAAAAAGAACCCTAAATCTAAAAATCTTTAAAAAAACCCTAAGCCCTAAGCCCAAAACCCTAATAAAACCCTAAACCCTAGACCCTAAGACACCCCAAGCCCTAAACCCTAAGAAACCCTAAACTATAAATTCTAAGAAACCCTACACCCTAAAAACCTTTAAAAAAACCTAAGCCTAAAAAACCATTAAAAAAAACCAAAACCCTAAAATCCCTAAAAAAAACCCAAACCTTAAAACACTAAACCCTAAAAAAAAACCTTAAAAAATCTTTAAAACCCTAAACAAAACCCTAAAAAAACTCTGAAAAACCCTAAAAACCTTTAAAAACCCTAAGCCATAAACCGTAAAAAAATCTAAACCTAAACCCCTAAACCTTAAGAAATCCTAAATCCTAAGCCCTTAATCCTAAGCTCTAAGAAACACTAAAAAATCCTAAACCTTAAGAAACACTAAAAAATCCTAAACACTAAGATACCCCAAACCCTAAAAACCCAAAAAAAACTCTAAAAAACCTTAAAACCCCTAAACCTAAAAACCCTAAAAAAAGTTTAAAACCCTAAACCTAAATTACCCTAAAAAAGACCTAAATACTAAGAAACCCAAGACCCTAAGCCCTAAGAAACCCTCAACCCTAAACCCTAAGAAACCCCAAGAAACCTAAAGCCCTAAGAAATCCTAAATTCTAAGCCCTAATAAATCCTAAAAACTTTTAAAAACCCTAAACCTAAAAAACACTAAAACCCCTAAAAACCTTGAAAACCCCTATGAAAACCCTACATCTAAAACCCTAAACCCTAAGAAACACAAAACCTAAGAAACCGAAAATCCTAAACTCTAAGAAAACCTAAGAAACCCTATACCCTAAGAAATTTAACCCTAAACCCTAAAAAACTCTAAAAAACCATAGACCTAAAATGCTAAATCCAAAGCCCTAAGAAACAATAAGAAACAAAAAAACACTAAACCATAAATCCTAAACCCCATGAAACCCTAAACCCTAAATCTTAAGCCCTAAGAAATCCTAAAAAACCCTAAACCCTAAGAAATCAAAATCATAAGCCCTAAGAAATCCTAAAAAACCCTTAACCCTAAACTCTAAGAAACCCTAAACCCTAAACTCTAAGAATCCCTAGGAATCCCTAAAACCCTAAATCCTAAGAAATTCTAAACACTAAACCCTAAGCCCTAAGAAACCCTAAACTCTAAGAAACCCTAGGAATACCTAAACCCTATACCTTAAAAAATCCATAAAAACCTTTAAAAACCTTAAACCTATAATACCCTAAAAAAACATCCAAAAAACCTTTAAAATCCTCAATTTAAAAACCCTAAAAAAACCCTAAGCCCTTAAACCCTAAACCCTAAAAACAAACCTCACCTAAAACCCTAAACCCTAAACCATAAGACTTAAGAAACCCTAAACCTTAAACCCTAAGAACCTCTAAACCCTATGCCCTAAGAAACCAAAAGCCCTAAACTCTAAGAAACTCTAGGAATCCCTAAACCCTATACCCTAAAAAATCCTTAAAAACCTTAAAAAACCTTTAAAAAACTTTAAAATCCTAAATCTAAAAACCCTAAGCCCTAAACCCTAAAAAAACCCACTCCAAAAACCCTAAACCCTAAATGTTAAGAAACCCAAAACCCTAAACCATAAGCCTTACGAAACCCTAAACCTTAAACCTTAAGAACCCCTAAACCCAAAGAAAACCTAAACCCTAAGAAATCCTAAACCCTAACAAACGCTAAACCTTAAGAAATCCAAAACCCTTAACCCTAAGAAACCCTAAACCCTATCAAAACCTTTAAAAATCCTAAGCCTCAAAAACTCTAAAAAATCCTTAAAAACCCTAAAAACCAAAAGCCTTAAATCCTAAACCCTAAAAAACCCAAAAAATCTTAAACGTAAAACTCTAAACCCTAAAAATCATAAACCTTAAACCCTAAGACCTAAGAAACCCTAAACTCTAAATTCTAAGAAATCTTTAAAAACCCTAGACCCTAGACACTAAGAAATCCTAGCCCTAAACCCTAAGAAACCCTAAATTGTAAAAAACCCAAAAGCCTAAAAACACCTTTAAACTCCTAAACCCTAATCCCTAAGAAACCCTAAACACTAAGAAACCCTAAAAAACCCTAAAAACCTTTAAACCCCTAAACTTAAAAAACCCCAAAAACAAAAAAATCCCTAAAAAGAACCCTAAATCTAAAAATCTTTAAAAACACCCTAAGCCCTAAGCCCAAAACCCTAATAAAACCCTAAACCCTTGGCCCTAAGACACCCCAAGCCCTAAACCCTAAGAAACCCTAAACTATAAATCCTAAGAAACCCTAAACCCTAAAAACCTTTTAAAAAAACCTAAGCCTAAAAAACCACTAAAAAACCTAAACCCTAAAATCCCTAAAAAAAAACCCTAACCTTAAAACACTAAACCCCAGAAAAATGCTAAAAATATCTTTAAAAACCCTAAACCTAAAAATTCCTAAACAAAACCCTAAATATCTTTAAAAACCCTAAACCTAAAAATTCCTAAACAAAACCCTAAAAAATCTACTAAAACACCTAAACACCTAAACACCTTTAAAAATCCTAAACCTTAAAAACCCTATAAAACCTTTAAAACCCCTAAACCTAAAAAACCCTAAGACCTAAACCCTAAAAAAATCTAAATCTAAAACCCCAAACCCTAAGAAATCCTAAACCCTAAATCCTAAGCTCTAAGAAACTCGAAGAAATCCTAAACTCTAAGAAACAGTAAAAAATCCTAAACCCTTAACACTAAGATCCCCAAATACCTAAACCTATAAATCCTGGAAAACTCTAAAAAATCTATAAAATCCTAAACCTAAAATACCCTAAAAAAAAGACCTAAAAACCTTTCAAAATCCTAAACCAAAAAAATCCTAAGCTCTAAACCCTAAAAAATCCTAAATACTAAAAAACCCTAAACCCTAAGCCCTAATCCCTAATCCCTAAAACACCCTAAACCTTACACCCCAAGAAACCTAAAACCCTAAGAAATCCTAAATCCTAAGCCCTAAAAAAAATCCTAAAAATCTTGAAAAACCCTAAACCTAAAAAACCCTAAAAACCATACGCCCTAAAAAACCCTAAACCTAAAACACTAAACCCAATAAAAAAAATACTAAAAACCCTTTAAAACCATAAACCTAAAAAACCCTAAAAAAAATTTAAAACTCTAAGCCCTAAACCCTAAAAACCTTTAAAAAATCCGAAACCCTAAGAAACTCTAAGAATCCCTAAAGCCTAAAACACCTTTAAAAAATCATATAAAAACCTTAAACTTAAAAACCTAACCCTAAACGCTAAACCATAAAAAGCCCTACAAAAATCCTATACCTGAAACCCTAAACCCCAAACCTTTAGAAACCATAACCCTAAATCCTAATTCCTTTGAAACCGTAAGAAAACCTAAACTCTAACAAAAACTTAAGAAACCCTAAACCTTAAGAATCCCTAAAACCAAAAATACCTTTAAAAAACCCTACACCTAAAAAACCTAAAAAACCTTAAAAATCCTAATCCTAAAAAACTCTAAGACAAAACTAAGCACTAAGCCCTAAACCCTAAATCCTAAACTCAAAACCCTAAAACACTAAACCCTAAACCCTAAATCCTAAACTCAAAACCCTAAAACATTAAACCCTAAACCCTTTAAAACCCTAAGAAATCCTAAATCCTAAGAAGCCCAAAACCCTTAGAAATAATAAACACAAAAAAGCCCTAAAAACCTTTAAAAACCCTAAATCCTTATAACCACAAAAACCCTAAAAAACATTTTAAAATCCTAACCTTAAAAACCCTAAGACCTAAACCCTAAAAAAACCCTAAAAAATCTAAATCTAAAACCCTAAACCCTAAGCATTAAGCCCTAAGAAACCCTAAACCCTAAGAAACACTAAACTCTAAAAAAACCCTTAAAACCCTTAGACCTAAAAAACCCTAAAAACCTTTAAAAACCATAAACCTAAAAAACCCAAAAAATAACCCTAAACCCTATACCCTAAAAAACCTTCAAAACCCTAAACCTAAAAAACCCTAAAAACCCCTAAGAAACCTTAAAAACTCTAAGCCTAAAAAACCCTAAGTCCTAAACCCTAAACCTAAACCCCTAAACCCTAAGAAACCTAAATCCTAAACCCTAATCCTAGACCCTAGGCCTTAAGAAACCCTACACCTTAAGAAATCCTAAACCATAGAAAACACTAAAAAACCTTTAAAACCCTAACCCTAAAAAACAATAAAAAATCCTATAAAGCTATTAAAACTCTAAACCTAAAAAACCGTAAAAACATTAAAAACCCTAAGCCCTAAGAAAACCGAAGAAATCCTAAACCCTAAGCCCTAAGAAACCATAAACCCTAAACCCTAAAAACCTTTCAAAACCCCTAAACCTAAAAAACACTAAAAGTCCAAAAAACAACTTAAAAAACCCTAAACCTAAAAAACCCTAAGCCCTATACCTTATACACTAAAAAACCCTAAACCCTAAACCCTAAATCCTAAGAAACCCTAAACCCTAAACCCGAAGAAACTCTAAGAATCCCTGAAGCATAAAAAATCCTAAACAAAAAAAACCCTTAAAAAATCATATAAAAACCTTTAAAAACCCTAAACCTAAAATCATAGACCCTCAAAAACCCTAAACCCTAAATCCTAAATCCTAAATCCTAAACCCTAATCCCTAAGAATCCCTAATCCCTAAGACACCCTAAACCTTAAGAAACCCTAAACCCTAGAAAAACCTTTAAAAACCCTAAACCTAAAAAATACAAAAAAACCCTAAAAAATGCTAAACCTAAAAAACCCTATAAACAACTCTCAAACCTAAACCCTAAAAACCCCTATAAAAACCCTACATCTAAAACCCTAAACCCTAACAAACATTAAACCTAAGAAACCAAAAATCCTAAATTCTAAAAACACCGAAGAAATCCTATACCCTTAGAAACTTAACCCTAAACCCTAAAAAATCTTTAAAAACCCTAAACTCAAAGAAAACCCTAAGCCCTAAACTCTAAAAAACTCTAAAAAAACACAAGACCTAAAATGCTTAATCCTAAGCCCTAAGAAACCATAAGAAACAAAAAACTCTAAACCTTAAATCCTAAACTCCATGAAACCCTAAACCCTAAATCTTAGGCCCTAAGGAATCCTAAAAAACTCTAAACCCTAGGAAATCAAAATCTTAAGCCCTAAGAATCCTTAGGAATCCCTAAAACCCTAAATCCTAAAAAATCCCAAACACTAAACCCTAAGCCCTAAGAAACCCTAAACCTTAAACTCTAAGAAACCCTAGGAATCCCTAAACCCTAAACCCTAAAAAATCCTTAAAAACCTTAAACCTATAATACCCTAAAAAAAACCTCAAAAAACCTTTAAATCCTAAATCTAAAAACCCTAAAAAACCCACACCTAAAACCCTAAACCCTAAATGTTAAGAAACACTAAACCCTACACCATAAGCCCTAAGAAACCCTAAATCTTAAACCCTATGAACTCCTAAACCTAAAAAATTCATATACCCTAAGAAAGCCTAAGAACCCTTAAACCCTAATAAACCCGAAGAAACGCTAAACCTTAAGAAATCCTAAACCCTTAACCCTAAGAAACCCTAAACCCTAACAAAACCTTTAAAAACTTTAAGCCTCAAAAACCCTAACAAATCATAAAAAACCCTAAATCTAAAAAACCCTAAAAAACCCAAAGCCTTAAATCCTGAACCCAAAAAATCCTAAACGTAAAACCCGAAACCCTAAAAATCATAAACCTAAAACCCTAAACCCTAAGCCCTAAGAAACCCTAAACTCTAAATCCTAAGAAATCTTAACAAACCCTAAACCCAAGACACTAAGAAATCTTAGCCCTAAACCCTAAGAAACCCTAAACCCTAAATAATCAAAAACCCTAAAAACACCTTAAAACCCCTACACCCTAATCCCTAAGAAACCCTAAAAACTAAGAAACCCTAAAAAAAACCCTAAATACCTTTAAACCCCTAAACATGATAAACCCTAAAAACTAAAAAATCCCTAAAAAGAACCCTAAATCTAAAAATCTTTAAAAAACCCTAAGCCCTAAACCCAAAACCCCAATAAAACCTTAAACCCTAACCCTAAACCCTAGGCCCTAAGACACCCCAAGCCCTAAACCCTAAGAAACCCTAAACTATAAATCCTAAGAAACCCTAAAAACCTTTTAAAAAAACCTAAGCCCAAAATCCCATTAAAAAAACCTAAACCCAAAAATCCCTAAAAAATCCCTAACCTTAAAACCCTAAACCCTAAAAAACCATAAAAAAACTTTTAAAACCCTAAACAAAACCCTAAAAACCTTTGAAAATCCTTAACCTAAAAAACCCTATAAAACCTTTAAAAACCCTAAACCTAAAAAACCCGAAGCCCTAAACCCTAAAAGAGCTAAACCTAAAACCCTAAAACCCTAAACCCTAAGAAATCCTAAACCCCAAATCCTAAGCTCTAAAAAACTCTGAGAAATCCTAAACACTAAGAAACACTAAAAAAATCATAAACCCTAAACACTAAGATACCCAAAACCCTAAAACCCCAAAAAAAAACTCTAAAAAACCTTAAAACCTCTAAACCTAAAAATGCTAAATAAACTCTAAAAAACCTTAAAAACCCTAAACCTAAAATAACCTAAAAAAGACCTACAAACCTTTAAAAATCCTAAACCTAAAAAATCCTAAGCTCTAAACCCTAAAAACCTCTAATCCCTAAGAAAACCTAAACCCCAAGAAACCTAAAACCCTAAGAAATCCTAAATCCTAAGCCCTAAGAAATCCTAAAAAAATTTAAAAACCCTAAACCTAAAAAACACTAAAACTCCTAAAAACCATACGCCCTAAAAAAATACAGAAAACCATTAAAAACCATCAAACTAAAAAACCCTAAAAAAAACTTTAAAAACCCTAAAAAATCCAAAGCCCTAAACCCTAAAAACCTTTTAAAAAATCCTAAACCCTAAACCCTAAGAAACTCTAAGAATTCCTAAAGCCTAAAAAATCCTAAACCTAAAAAACCCATAAAGAATCCTTTAAAAACATTAAACTTAAAAAACCCAAAAAAACCCTAAACCATAAAAAGCCCTACAAAAATCCCAAACCTGAAACCTTAAACCCTAAACCCTAAACCCTAATTCCTATGAAATCGTAAGAAAATCTAAACTCTAAAAAAAACCTTAAGAAGCCCTAAACCCTAAGAATCTCTAAAACATAAAATACCTTCAAAAGCCCTAAACCTAAAAAACCCAAAAATCCTAAAAAACCTTTAAAAACCCTAATCATAAAAAACTCTAAAAAAACCCTAAGCCCTAAACCCTAAATTCAAAACTCTAAAACACTAAACCCTAAACCCTTAGAAACCCTAAGAAATCCTAAATCCTAAGACGCCCTAAACCCTAAACCCTTAGAAATTATAAACCCTAAAAAACCCTAAAAACCTTTAAAACCCCTAAATCCTTAAAACCATAAAAACCCTAAAAAAATACTCTATAAACCCTAACCTTAAAAAACCCTAAGACCTAGACCCAAAGAAATCCTAAACCATAAGCCCTAAGAAACCATAAACCCTAAACCCTAAAAACCTTTCAAAACCCCTAAACCTAAAAAACCCTAAAAGTTCAAAAAAATCTTTAAAAAACCTTAAACCTATAAAACCCTAAGCCCTATACCCTAAAAAACCCTAAACCTTAAATCCTAAGAAATCCTAAACCCTAAGCCCTAAGAAACCCTAAACCCTAAGAAACCCTTAACCCAAAAAACCCCTAAAAACCTAAAAACCCTTAGCACCTAAAACCCTAAACCCTAAATGTTAAGAAACCCAAGACCATAAGCCGTAAGAAACCCTAAACCCTAAACCCTAAGAAACCCTATGAACCCATAAACCCTAAGAGATCCTAAACTCTAAGAAACCCTAAGAAATGCTAAACCTTAAGAAATCCAAAATCCTTAATCCTAAGAAACCCTAACAAAACCTTTAAAAACCCTAAACCTCAAAAACCATAAAAAAAAATACTAAAAAACCCTAAAACTAAAAAACCTAAAAAAACCAAAGCCTTAAATCCTACACCTAAAAAAACCCTAAAAATCCTAAACGTAAAACCCTAAACCCTAAAAATCATAAACCTAAAACCCTAAACCCTAAGAAACCCTAAACTCTAAATCCTAACAAATCTTAAGAAACCCTAAACCTAGGACACTAAGAAATCTTATCCCTAAACCCTAAGAAACCCTAAGCCCCAAATAACCCAAAACCCTAAAAAAACAACTTAAAACCCCTAAACCCTAATCCCTAAGAAACCCTAAACACTAAGAAACCGTTAAAAACCTTAAAACCTTTAAACCCCTAAACATAAGAAACCCTAAAAACTAAAAAATCCCTAAAAAGAACCCTAAATCTAAAAATCTTTAAAAAAAACCCTAAGCCCTAAGCCTAAAACCCTAATAAAACCCTAAACCCTAGACCCTAAGACACCCCAAGCCCTAAACCCTAAGAAACCCTAAACTATAAATTCTAAGAAACCCTACACCCTAAAAACCTTTAAAAAAACCTAAGCCTAAAAACCATTAAAAAAAACCAAAACCCTAAAATCCCTAAAAAAAACCCAAACCTTAAAACACTAAATCCTAAAAAAAACCTTAAAAAATCTTTAAAAACCCTAAACAAAACCCTAAAAAAAATCTGAAAAACCCTAAAAACCTTTAAAAACCCTAAACCTAAAAACCCTAAGCCCTAAACCGTAAAAAAATCTAAACCTAAACCCCTAAACCTTAAGAAATCCTAAACCCTAAATCCTAAGCCCTTAATTCTAAGCTCTAAGAAACTCTAAGAAATCCTAAACCCTAAGAAACACTAAAAAATCCTAAACACTAAGATACCCCAAACCCTAAAAACCCAAAAAAAACTCTAAAAAACCTTAAAACCCCTAAACCTAAAAACCCTAAAAAAAGTTTAAAACCCTAAACCTAAAATACCCTAAAAAAGACCTAAAAACCTTTAAAAATCCAAAACCTAAAAATTCCTAAAAAATCCTAAACACTAAGATACCCCAAACCCTAAAAACCCAAAAAAAACTCTAAAAAACCTTAAAACCCCTAAACCTAAAAACCCTAAAAAAAAGTTTAAAACCCTAAACCTAAAATACCCTAAAAAAGATCTAAAAACCTTTAAAAATCCAAAACCTAAAAATTCCTAAAAAATCCTAAGCTCTAAACCCTAAAAAGCCCTAAATACTAAGAAACCCAAGACCCTAAGCCCTAAGAAACCCTCAACCCTAAACCCTAAGAAACCCCAAGAAACCTAAAGCCCTAAGAAATCCTAAATTCTAAGCCCTAAGAAATCCTAAAAACTTTTAAAAACCCTAAACCTAAAAAACACTAAAACCTCTAGAAACCTTGAAAACCCCTATGAAAACCCTACATCTAAAACCCTAAACCCTAAGAAACACAAAACCTAAGAAACCAAAAATCCTAAACTCTAAGAAAACCTAAGAAACCCTATACCCTAAGAAATTTAACCCTAAACCCTAAAAAACTCTAAAAAACCATAGACCTAAAATGCTAAATCCAAAGCCCTAAGAAACAATAAGAAACAAAAAAACGCTAAACCATAAATCCTAAACCCCATGAAACCATAAACCCTAAATCTTAAGCCCTAAGAAATCCTAAAAAACCCTAAACCCTAAGAAATCAAAATCATAAGCCCTAAGAAATCCTAAAAAACCCTTAACCCTAAACTCTAAGAAACCCTAAACCCTAAACTCTAAGAATCCCTAGGAATCCCTAAAACCCTAAATCCTAAGAAATTCTAAACACTAAACCCTAAGCCCTAAGAAACCCTAAACTCTAAGAAACCCTAGGAATACCTAAACCCTATACCTTAAAAAATCCATAAAAACCTTTAAAAACCTTAAACCTATAATACCCTAAAAAAACATCCAAAAAACCTTTAAAATCCTCAATCTAAAAACCCTAAAAAAACCCTAAGCCCTAAAAAAAAAACCTCACCTAAAACCCTAAACCCTAAACCATAGGACTTAAGAAACCCTAAACCTTAAGCCCTAAGAACCTCTAAACCCTATGCCCTAAGAAACCAAAAGCCCTAAACTCTAAGAAACTCTAGGAATCCCTAAACCCTATACCCTAAAAAATCCTTAAAAACCTTAAAAAACCTTTAAAAACCTTTAAAATCCTAAATCTAAAAACCCTAAGCCCTAAACCCTAAAAAAACCCACTCCAAAAACCCTAAACCCTAAATGTTAAGAAACCCAAAACCCTAAACCATAAGCCTTACGAAACCCTAAACCTTAAACCTTAAGAACCCCTAAACCCAAAGAAATCCTAAACCCTAAGAAATCCTATGAACCCCTAAACCCTAAGAAATCCTAAACCCTAACAAATGCTAAACCTTAAGAAATCCAAAACCCTTAACCCTAAGAAACCCTAAACCCTATCAAAACCTTTAAAAATCCTAAGCCTCAAAAACTCTAAAAAATCCTTAAAAACCCTAAAAACCCTAAAAAACAAAAGCCTTAAATCCTAAACCCTAAAAAACCCAAAAAATCTTAAACGTAAAACTCTAAACCCTAAAAATCATAAACCTTAAACCCTAAGCCCTAAGAAACCCTAAACTCAAAATTCTAAGAAATCTTTAAAAACCCTAGACCCTAGACACTAAGAAATCCTAGCCCTAAACCCTAAGAAACCCTAAATTGTAAATAACCCAAAACCCTAAAAACACCTTTAAACTCCTAAACCCCAATCCCTAAGAAACCCTAAACACTAAGAAACCCTAAAAAACCCTAAAAACCTTTAAAACCCTAAAAACAAAAAAATCCCTAAAAAGAACCCTAAATCTAAAAATCTTTAAAAAAACCCTAAGCCCTAATCCCAAAACCCTAATAAAACCCTAAACCCTTGGCCCTAAGACACCCCAAGCCCTAAACCCTAAGAAACCCTAAACTATAAATCCTAAGAAACCCTAAACCCTAAAAACCTTTTAAAAAAACCTAAGCCTAAAAAACCATTAAAAAACCTAAACCCTAAAATCCCTAAAAAAAAAACCCTAACCTTAAAACCCTAAACCCTAAAAAAATGCTAAAAATATCTTTAAAAACCCTAAACCTAAAAATTCCTAAACAAAACCCTAAAAAATCTATTAAAACACCTAAAAACCTTTAAAAATCCTAAACCTTAAAAACCCTATAAAACCTTTAAAAACCCTAAACCTAAAAAACCCTAAGACCTAAACCCTAAAAAAATCTAAATCTAAAACCCCAAACCCTAAGAAATCCTAAACCCTAAATCCTAAGCTCTAAGAAACTCTAAGAAATCCTAAACTCTAAGAAATAGTAAAAAATCCTAAACCCTTAACACTAAGATCCCAAAATCCCTAAACCTATAAATCCTGGAAAACTCTAAAAAACCTATAAAATCCTAAACCTAAAATACCCTAAAAAAAGACCTAAAAACCTTTCAAAATCCTAAACCAAAAAAATCCTAAGCTCTAAACCCTAAAAAATCCTAATACTAAAAAACCCTAAACCCTAAGTCCTAAGCCCTAATCCCTAAAACACCCTAAACCTTAAACCCCAAGAAACCTAAAACCCTAAGAAATCCTAATTCCTAAGCCCTAAAAAATCCTTAAAACCCTAAAAACCTTGAAAAACCCTAAACCTAAAAAAACCCTAAAAACCATACGCCCTAAAAACCCTAAACCTAAAACATTAAACCCAATAAAAAAAATACTAAAAACCCTTTAAAACCATAAACCTAAAAAACCCTAAAAAAAATTTAAAACTCTAAGCCCTAAACCCTAAAAACCTTTAAAAAATCCGAAACCCTAAGAAACTCTAAGAATCCCTAAAGCCTAAAAAACCTTTAAAATATCATATAAAAACCTTAAACTTAAAAACCTAACCCTAAACGCTAAACCATAAAAAGCCCTACAAAAATCCTAAACCTGAAACCCTAAACCCTAAACCTTTAGAAACCATAACCCTAAACCCTAATTCCTTTGAAACCGTAAGAAAACCTAAACTCTAACAAAAACTTAAGAAACCCTAAACCCTAAGAATCCCTAAAACCAAAAATACCTTTAAAAAACCCTAAACCTAAAAAACCCTAAAAAACCTTTAAAATCCTAATCCTAAAAAACTCTAAGACAAAACTAAGCACTAAGCCCTAAACCCTAAATCCTAAACTCAAAACCCTAAAACACTAAACCCTAAACCCTAAATCCTAAACTCAAAACCCTAAAACACTAAACCCTAAACCCTTTAAAACCCTAAGAAATCCTAAATCCTAAGAAGCCCAAAACCCTTAGAAATAATAAACACAAAAAAGCCCTAAAAACCTTTAAAAACCCTAAATCCTTATAACCACAAAAACCCTAAAAAACATTTTAAAATCCTAACCTTAAAAAACCCTAAGACCTAAACCCTAAAAAAACCCTAAAAAATCTAAATCTAAAACCCTAAACCCTAAGCATTAAGCCCTAAGAAACCCTAAACCCTAAGAAACACTAAACTCTAAAAAAACCCTTAAAACCCTTAGACCTAAAAAACCCTACAAACCTTTAAAAACCATAAACCTAAAAAACCCAAAAAATAACCCTAAACCCTATACCCTAAAAAACCTTCAAAACCCTAAACCTAAAAAACCCTAAAAAACCCCTAAGAAACCTTAAAAACTCTAAGCCTAAAAAACCCTAAGTCCTAAACTTTAAACCTAAACCCCTAAACCCTAAGAAACCTAAATCCTAAACCCTAATCCTAGACCCTAGGCCTTAAGAAACCCTACACCTTAAGAAATCCTAAACCATAGAAAACACTAAAAAACCTTTAAAACCCTAACCCTAAAAAACAATAAAAAATCCTATAAAGCTATTAAAACTCTAAACCTAAAAAACCGTAAAAACATTAAAAACCCTAAGCCTTAAGAAAACCGAAGAAATCCTAAACCCTAAGCCCTAAGAAACCATAAACCCTAAACCCTAAAAACCTTTCAAAACCCCTAAACCTAAAAAACACTAAAAGTCCAAAAAACAACTTAAAAAACCCTAAACCTAAAAAACCCTAAGCCCTATACCTTATACACTAAAAAACCCTAAACCCTAAATCCTAAGAAACCCTAAACCCTAAACCCGAAGAAACTCTAAGAATCCCTGAAGCATAAAAAATCCTAAAAAAAAAAACCCTTAAAAAATCATATAAAAACCTTTAAAAACCTTAAACTTAAAAAACCCTAAAAGAAACCTAAACCCTAAACCATAAAAAGCCCTACAAAAATCCTAAACCTGAAACCCTAAACCCTAAACCTTTAGAAAGCATAACCCTAAACTCTAATTCCTATGAAATCGCAAGAAATCCTAAACTCTAAAAAAACCTTAGGAAGCCCTAAACCTTAAGAATCCCTAAAACCCAAAATACCTTTAAAACCCTAAACCTAGAAACCCTAAAAATCCTTTAAAAAAACCTTTAAAAACCCTAATCCTAAAAACTCTAAAAAAAAAGAAGCTAAGTACTAAGCCCTAAACCCTAAACCCTAAATCATAAACCCTAAATCATAAACTCAAAACCCTAAAACACAAAACCCTAAACCCTAAATCCTTAGAAACACTAAGAAATCCAAAATCCTTAGAAGCCTAAAACCCTTAGAAGCCCTAAACCCTTAGAAGTCATAAACCCTAAAAAAGCCTAAAAACCTTTAAAAACCCTAAATCCTTAAAACCTCAAAAACCCTAAAAAAAACATTTAAAAACCCCAACCTTAAAAAAACCTAAGACGTAAACCCTAAAAACCCTAAATCTAAAACCCTAAACCCTACGTTTTAAGCCCTAAGAAACTCTAAACCCTAAGAAACCCTAAACTCTAAAGAATCCTTAAAAACCTTAGACCTAAAAAACCCTAAAAGCCCTTAAAAACCTTTAAAACCCATAAACCTAAAAACCCTAAAAATAACCCTAAGCCCTAATCCCTATATCCTAAAAAAAAATTAAAACCCTAAACCTAAAAAACCCCAAGAAACCTTAAAAACTCTAAGCCTAAAAACCCTAAGTCCTAAACCCTAAACCCTAAACCCTAAACCAATACCTCTAAATCCTAAGAAACCTAAATCCTAAACCCTAACGCTAGACCCTAGGCCTTAAGAAACCCTACACCATAAGAAATCCTAAACCATAGAAAACCCTAAAAAACCTTTAAAACCCTAACCCTAAAAAACAATAAAAAATCCTAAAAATCTTTTAAAACTCTAAACCTTATAAACCCTAAAATACCGTAAAAACCCTAAACTCTAAACCCAAAGACCTAAGAAATCCAAAACCCTAAGCCCTAAGAAACCATAAACCCTAAACCCTAAAAAATCTTTAAAACCTTACAAAACATCTAAACCTAAAAAACTCTAAAAGTCCAAAAAAAAACCTTAAATACCCTACACCTAAAAAATCCTAAGCCTTATACCCTATACCCTATACCCTAAAAAACCCTAAATCCTAATAAACCCTGAGCCCTAAGCCCTAAGAAACCCTAAGAATCCTTAACCTTAAAAACCCCTAAAAACCATAAAGAAATCCCTAAACCTAAAAAACCCTTAAAAATCATATAAAAAGCTTTAAAAACCTTAAACTTAAAAAACCCTAAAAAAAATCTAAGCCCTAAACTCTAAACCATAAAAAGCCCTACAAAAATTCTAAACCTGAAACCCTAAACCCTAAACCTTTAGAAAGCATAACCCTAAACCCTAATTCCAATGAAATCGCAAGATAACCTAAACTCTAAAAAACCCTTAAGAAGCCCTAAACCTTAAGAATCCCTAAAACCCAAAATGCCTTAAAAACCCTAAGCCTAAAAGCCCTAAAAATCCTTTAAAAAAACCTTTAAAAACCCTAATCCTAAAAAACTCTAAAAAAAAATCCCTAAGCACTAAGCCATAAACTCAAAACCCTAAAACAAAAAACCCAAAACCCTAAATCTTTAGAAACCCTAAGAAATCCTAAATCCTTAGAAGCCCCAAACCCTAAACCCTTAAAAATCATAAACCCTAAAAAACCCTAAAAACCCTAAATCCTTAAAATCACAAAAACCCTAAAAAACATTTTAAAACCCTAACCTTAAAAAACTCTAAGACGTAAACCCTAAAAACCCTACAAAAATCCTAAGCCCTATACCCTAAAAAACCCTAAATCCTAGGAAACCCTAAACCCTAAGCCCTAAGAAACCCTAAGAATCCCTTAACCTTAAAAACCCCTAAAAACCTTAAAGAAAACCCTAAACCTAAAAAACCCTTAAAAATATTTAAAACCCTAAACCTAAAAAATGGTTTAAAACCCTAAGCCCTAAATCCAAAAACCTAAGAAACCCTAAACCTTGAGAAACCCTAAAAACCATTAAAAATCCTAAACCTAAAAACCCTTTAAAAATCCTAAAAACCTTAAAAAACCCTAAACCTAAAAAGCCTTAAAAATCCTAAGTCCTAAAACCTCAAACTCTAAACACTAAAAACCTTTAAAAACCCCTAAACCTAAAAAAACCCTAAAAATCTTTTAAAACCCTAAGCCCTAAATCTAAGACCCTAAACCCTATGAAGCCCCAAACCCAAAGAAACCCTGGGCCCTAAGAAATCCTAAACCCTAAAAACCATAAAACCCTAAAAAAATCCTAAACATAAAAAACCCTTAAAATCCTTTAAATCCTTTAAAAACCCTAAATCTAAACACACTAAAAAACCCTAAGCCCTAAATCCAAAATCCTAAACCTTAAAAAACTTTTAAAAAAACTAAACCTAAAATCCTAAACCCTAAGAAACCCTAAATGATAAGAAACCCTAAATGATAAGAAACCCTAAGCCCTAAGCCCTAAGCCCAAAGAAATATGAAGAAACCCTAAACCCTAAGCAAACCCTAAACTCTATGAAATCCGAAAACACACTTAAAAAAACCCAAAACCTAATTTTTTTTTTAAAAACCCCTAAATCTAAAAACCTAAACTCTAAGCGCTAAGAAACCCTAAACCCTTAACCTTGAGAAACCAAACCCTAAACTCTAAAAAACCGTAAAACTTAAAAAAGACACTAAACACCTTTTAAAAATCTAAAATAAACCTAGCCCTAAAACTTAAAACCCCTAAGAAACCCTAAACCCTAAATCCTAAACCACAAAAAACCCTAAAAACTTTAAAACCCTTAAAAACATAAAAAGCCTTAAAACCCTTTAACACCCTAAATCTAAAAATCCTAAGCCCTAAACTCTAAGAAGCCCTAAGCCTAAAAAATCCTAAAATACCCTAAAAACCCTAAACCCTAAGCCCGAAACCTTAAAACCTAAAAATCCTAAAAACCCTAAATCCTAAATTCTAAACCTTAAGCTCTAAGAAACACTAAACTTTAAGAAACCCTAAACCCTAGAAAAACCTTTAAGAAACCCTAAACCCTAGAAAAACCTTTAAAAATCCTAAACCTAAAATATCTTTAAAAAAACCTTTAAAATGCTAAACCTATAAAACCCTATAAAAAACTCTCAAACCTAAAACCTAAAAACCCCTATAAAAACCCTACATCTAAAACCCTAAACCCTAAGAAACAAAAAATCCTAAACTCTAAAAAAACCTGAAACCCATACCCTAAGAAACTTAACCCTAAACTCTAATAAAACCTTTTAAAACCCTAAACGCAAAGAATACCCTAATCCCTAAATGCTAAAAACTCTAAAAAACACTAGATCTAAAATGCTAAATCCTAAGCCCTAAGAAACCATAAGAAACAAAAAATCCTAAACCCTAAACCCCATGAAACACTAAACCCTAAATCTGAAGCCCTAAGAAATCCTAAAAAACCCTAAACCCTAAGAAATCTAAATCTTAATCCGTAAGAAATCCTAAAAAAACCTTAACCCTAAACTCTAAGAAACCCTAGGAATCCCTAAAACCCTAAATCCTAAAAAATCCTAAACACTAAACCCTAAGCTCTAAGATATTCTAAACCCTAAACTCTAAGAAACCCTAGGAATCCCTAAACCCAAAACCCTATACCCTAAAAAATCCTTAAAAACCTTAAAAAACCTCCAAACAACCTTTAAAATCCTAAATAAAAAAATACTAAAAAACCCTAAGCCCAAAACCCTAAACCCTAAAAAAAACCACACCTAAAACCCTAAACCCTAAATGTTAAGAAACCCTAAACCTTAAACCATAAGCCTTAAGAAACCCTAAACCTTAAACCCTAAGAATCCCTAAACCCAAAGAAATCCAAAACCCTAAGAAAGCCTAAGAACCCCTAAACCCTAAGAAATCCAAAAAACACTATAAAAACTTAAAAATCCTAAACCTAAAAACCCTAATCCCTAAACTCTAAAAAAATCTAAACCTAAAACCCTAAACCCTTAGAAATCCTAAGCTCTAAGAAACTCTAAGAAATCCAAAACCCTAAGAAATACTAAAAAATCCTAAACACTAAAATACCCCAAACCCTAAAACCCCAAAAAAAAACTCTAAAAAACCTTAAAACCCCTAAACCAAAAATACCCTAAAAATGGCCTAAACACCTTTAAAAACACTAAACCTAAAAAATCCTAAGCTCTAAACCCTAAAAAACCCTAAATCCTAAGAAACCCTAAACCCCAAAAAACCTAAAACCCTAAGAAATCCTAAATCCTAATCCCTAAGAAATCCTAAAAACTTTTTAAAACCCTAAACCTAAAAAACACAAACCCCAAAAAACCTTGAAAAACCCTAACCCTAAAAACCATATGCCCTAAAAAACCCTAAACCCTAAAAAATACTAAAAACCCTTAAAAACCATAAACCTAAAAAACCCTTAAAAACTTTTAAAACCCTAACCCTAAAAAATGCTAAGCCCTAAACCCTAAACCCTAAAAACCTTTTAAAAAATCCTAAACCCTAAGAAACTCTAAGAATCCCTAAGGCCTAAAAAATCCCTTAAAAATCCTATAAAAACCTTTAAAAACATTAAACTTAAAAAACATTAAAAAAACCTAAGCCCTAAACCATAAACCATAAAAAGCCCTACAAAAATACTAAACTTGAGACCCTAAACCCTAAACCTTTAGAAACCATAACCCTAAACCCTAATTCCTAAGAAACCGTAAGAAAACCTAAACTCTAAAAAAATCCTTAAGAAGCCCTAAAGCCTGAGAATCCCTAAAACCCAAAATACCTTTAAAAACCCTAAACCTAAAAAACCCTAGAAATCCTAAAAACCTTTAAAAACCCTAATCCTAAAAAATTCTAAAACAAACCTAAGACCTAAGCCCTAAACCCTAAATCCTAAACCCTAAACTCAAAACCCTAAAACCCTAAACCCTAAACCCTTAGAAATCATAAACCCTAAAAAACCCTAAAAACCCTAAAAAAAAAACCTTTAAAAGCCCTAAGACCTAGACCCTAAAAACACTAAAAAATCCAAAATCTAAAACCCAAAGCATTAAGCCCTAAGAAACCCTAAACCCTACGAAACTCTAAAAAACCCTTCAAAACCTTAGACCTAAAAAGCCCTAAAAACCATTTTAAAACCTTTAAAAAACCATAAACCTAAAAAACCCCAAAAATAACCCTAAGCTCTAAACCCTATACCCTAAAAGACCTTAAAACCCTAAACCTGAAAAACCCTAAAAAAAACCCCAAAGAAAGCTTAAAAACTCTAAGCCTAAAAAACCCTAAGGCCTAAACCCTAAGAAACTCTAAGAATCCCTAAAGCCTAAAAACTCCTAAACCAAAAAAACACTTAAAAAATCCTATAAAAACCTTTAAAAACCATAAAAAAAACCTAAGCCCTAAACCATAAACCATAAAAAACCCTACAAAAATCTTAAACTTGAAACCCCAAACCTTAAACCTTTAGAAACCATAACTATAAACCCTAATTCCTATGAAATCGTAAGAAAACCTAATCTCTAAAAAAACCTTAAGAAGCCCTAACCCCTAAGAATCCCTAAAACCCAAAATACCTTTAAAACCCCTAAACCGAAAAAACCCTAAAAATCCTAAAAAAAATCTTTTAAAACCCCGATCCTAAAAAACTATAAAAAAAACCTAAGCACTAAGCCCTAAACATAAACCTAAAAAAACCCTAAAAAACATTAAAACCCCTAACCCTAAAAAACCCTAAGCGCTAAACCCAAAAAACCTTTGAAAAAATCCTAAACCCGAAACCTTAAGAAACTCTAAGAATCCCTAAAGCCTAAAAAATCCTTAAAAAATCTTTTTAAAGCCATAAACTTAAAAAACCCTGAAAAAACCAAAGCACTAAACCCTAAACCATAAAAACCCTACAAAAATCCTAAACCTGATACCCTAAACCCTAAACCCTAATACCTATGAAATCGTAAGAAAGCCAAAACTCTAAAAAAACCTTAAGAAGCCCTAAACCCTAAGAATCCCTAAAACCCAAAATACCTTTAAAAACCCTAAACCTAAAAACCCTAAAAATCTTTTAAAAACCTTTGAAACCTAATCCGAAAAAACTCTAAAAAAAACCTGAGCCCTAAATCCTAAATCCTAAATCCTAAACTCAAAACCCTAAACCCTTAGAAACCCTAGGAAATACTAAATCCTAAGAAGCCCAAAACCCTAAACCCTTAGAAATCATACACCCTAAAAAACCGTAAAAACCTTTAAAAACCCTAAATCCTTAAAACCACAAAAACCCTAAAACAAACCTTTAAAAACCCTAAAAAAAACCTAAATCTAAAACCCTAAACCCTAAGCTTTAAGCCCTAAGAAATCCTAAACCTTAAGAAATCCTAAACTCAGAAAAACCTTTAAAACCCTTAGACCTAAAACACCATAAAAACCCTAAAAATAACCCTAAGCCCTAAACCTAAAAAAACCCAAAAAACCCTTAAGAAACCTCAAAAACTCTAAGACTAAAAAATCCAAATTCCTAAACCCTAAACCCTAAACCCTAAACCCTAAACCCAAACCCCTAAACCCTAATAAACCTAAATCCAAAGCCCTAATCCTAGACCCTAAGCCGTAAGAAACCCTACACCTTAAGAAATCCTAAACCATAGAAAACCTTATTCCTAAAATACAATAAAAAATCCCAAGAAACTTTTAAAACTCTAAACCTAAAAAACCCTAAAATACCGTAAAAACCCTTTAAAACCCTAAACTCTAAACCATAAGCCCTAAGAAAACCGAAGAAATCCTAAACCCTAAGCCCTAAGAAACCATAAACCCTAAACCCTAAAAAACCCTAAAAACATTTCAAAACTCCTAAACCTAAAAAACCCTAAAAATCCAAAAAAACCTTAAAAAACCCAAAACCTAAAAACCCTAAGCCCTAAACCCTATACCCTATAAAACCCTAAATCCTAAGAAACCCTAAACCCTAACCCTAAGAAATCCTTAACCGTAAAACCCCCTCAAAACCTTAAAGAAAATCCTAAACCTAAGAAACCCTTAAAAAATCTTTAAAACCCTAAACATAAAAAACACTAAAAACCCTTAAAAAATCTTTAAAACCCTAAACCTAAAAAATGCTTTAAAATGCTAAGCCCTAAATCCTACTACCTAAGAAACCTTAATCCCTACGAAACCCTAAACCTTGAGAAACCCTAAGAAGCCTTAAAAATCCTAAAACTAAAAACCTTAAAAAACCCTAAACCTAAAAAGCCTTAAAAAACCCTAAGTCCTAAACCCTAAAACATCCTAAACCTAAAACCCCAAACTCTAAACCCTAAAAACCTATAAAACCCCCTAAACCTAAAAAAATCCTAAAAATCTTTAAAAACCCTAAGCCCTAAATCCTAAAAAACCCTAAATCTAAGACACTAAACCATATGAAGCCCCAAACCCAAAGAAATCCTATGCCCTAAGAAATACTAAACCCTAAAAACCATAAAACCCTAAAAAAAAAACTAAACCTAAAAAACCCTTAAAATCCTTTAAAACCCTTAAAATCCTTTAAAACTTTTAAAAACCCTAAATCCTAAACCTTAAAAAACTTTTAAAAAAACAAAACCTAAAACCCTAAGAAACCCTAGAACCAAAGCCCTAAGAAATTCTAAAAAGCCTAAACCCTAACAAACCCTAAACTCTAAGAAATCCTAAAAAACACTTAAAAAACCCAAAACCTAGAAAAATAATTTAAAACCTTAAAAAACTCTAAAAATAAATAACCCTAAAAACCTTAAGCCCTAAACCCTAAACACTAAAAAACCCTAAAAAAACCCTAAATCTAAAAACCTAAACCCTAAGCACTAAGAAACCCTAAACCCTTAACCTTAAGAAACCCTAAACTATAAAAAACCCTAAAACCTAAAAAAGACCCTAAAACATTTTAAAAATCTAAAAAACACCCTAGCCCTAAAACTTAAAAACCCTAAGAAATCCTAAACCCCAAATCCTAAACTGCAAAAAAAACCTAAACCCTAAAATCTAAGAAACCTTAAACCCCAAAAAACCCTAAAAACTTTAAAAACCGTAAAACCCATTAAAAAAAGCCTTACAACCTTTTAAAACCCTAAATCTAAAAAATCCTAATTTCTAAATTGAAAAAACCCTAAACCCTAAACTCTAAGAAGCCTTAAGCCTAAAAAACCCTAAAATACCTAAAAACCTTAAAAACCCTAAACCCTAAGCCGAAACCTTTAACCCTAAAAATCCTTTAAAAAACCGTAAACCTAAAACCCTAGACCCTCAAAAACCCTAAACCCTAAATCCTAAATCCTAAACCATAAGCGCTAAGAAGCCCTATTCCCTAAGAAACCCTATTCCCTAAGAAACCCTAAACCTTAAGAAACCCTAAATCCTAGAAAAACCTTTAAAAATCCTAAACCTAAAAATACAAAAACCCTAAAAAACCTTTAAGAATGCTAAACCTAAAAAACCCAATAAACAACTCTCAATCCTAAACCCTAAAACCCCCAATAAAAACCCTACATCTAAAACCCTAAACCCTAAGAAACACTAAACCTAAGAAACAAAAAATCCTAAATATTAAAAAAACCGAAGAAATCCTATACTCTAAGAAACTTAACCCTAAAAAATCTTTAAAAACCCTAAACCCAAAGAAAACCCTAAGCCCTAAACCCTAAAAAACTCTAAAAAAAACACAAGACCTAAAATGCTAAATCTTAAGCCCCAAGAAACCATAAGAAACAAAAAACCCTAAACCTTAAATCCTAAACCCCATGAAACCCTAAACCCTAAATCATAGGCCCTAAGAAATCCTAAAAAACCCTAAACCCTAAGAAATCTAAATCTTAAGCCCTAAGAAATCCTTAGGAATCCCTAAAACCCTAAATCCTAAGAAATCCTAAACACTAAGCCCTAAGCCCTAAGAAACCCTAAACCCTAAACTCTAAGAAACCCTAGGAATCCCTAAACCCGAAACCCTATACCCTAAAAATCCTTAAAAACCTTAAACCTATAAAACCCTAAAAAAGACCTCTAAAAAACCTTTAAAATCCTAAATCTAAAAACCCTAAAAAACCCACACCTAAAACCCAAAACCCTAAATGTTAAGAAATCCTAAATCCTAAACCATAAGCCCTAAGAAACCCTAAATCTTAAACCCTATGAACCCCTAAACCGAAAGAAATCCTATGCCCTAAGAAAGCCTAAGATATACTAAACCCTAAGAAACCCTAAGAAATGCTAAACCTTAAGAAATCCTAAACCCTAAACCCTAACAAAACCTTTAAAAACCTTAAGCCTTAAAAACCCTAAAAAATCCTAAAAAACCCTAAAAACCCAAAGCCTTAAACCCCAAATCCTAAAAATCCTAAGCGTAAAACCTAAAACCTTAAAAATCATAAACCTAAAACCCTAAACCCTAAGCCCTAAGAAACCCTAAACTCTAAATCCTAAGAAATCTTAAGAACCCCTAAACCCAAGACACTACGAAATCTTAGCCCTAAACTCTAAATAACCCAAAACCCTAAAAACACCCTAAAACCCCTAAACCCTAAACACTAAGAAACCCTAAAAAACCCTAAAAACCTTTAAACCCCTAAACTTAAAAAACCCTAAAAACTAAAAAATCCCTAAAAAGAACCTTAAATCTAAAAAAAATTTAAAAAAATGCTAAACCCTATGCCCTAGGACACCCCAAGCCCTAAACCCTACGAAACCCTAAACTATAAATCCAAAGAAACCCTAAAATCCTTTAAAAACCTAAGCCTAAAAATCCATTAAAAAAAGCTAAACCCTAAAATCCTTAAGAAATTCTTAACCTTAAAACCCTAAACCCTAAAAAATCTTTAAAAACCCTAAACCTAAAGAACCCCAAAAACCTTTAAATACCCTAAAAAGACTCTAACAACCCCTAAAAACCTTTGAAAATCCTAAACCTAAAAAACCCTATAAAGCCTTTTAAAACCCTAAACTTAAAAATCCTAAGCCCTAAACCCTAAAAAAATCTAAACCTAAAACCCTAAACCCTAAGAAATCCTAAGCTCTAAGAAACTCTAAGAAACCCTAAACCCTAAGAATTCCTTAAAAAATCGTAAACCGTAAACACTAGGATACCCCAAACCCTAAAAACCCAAAACAAAACTCTAATAAACCTTAAAATCCCAAAACCTAAAAATCCTAAAAAACCTTAAAAACCCTAAACCTAAAATACCCTAAAAAAAGACCTAAAAACCTTTAATAATCCTAAACCAAAATCCTAAGCTATAAATCCTAAAAAACTCTAAATACTACGAAACCCTAAACCCTAAGCCCTAAGAAACCCTAAACTCCAAGAAACCTAAAACCCTAAGAAATCCTAAATCCTAAGCCCTAAGAAATCCAAAAAACTTTTTAAAACCCTAAACCTAAAAAACACTAAAACCCCTAAAAACCTTGAAAAACCCCAAACCTAAAAACCCTAAAAACCATACGCCTTAAAAAACCCTAAACTTAAACACTAAACCCTAAACCCTTAAAAATCATAAACCTAAAAATCCCTAAAAAAACATTAAAAACCCTAACCCCAAAAAATGCTAAGCCTTAAACCCTAAAACCTTTAAAAAAATCCTAAACCCTAAACCCTAAGAAACTCTAACAATCCCTAAAGCCAAAAAAATCCTATAAAAACATTAAACTTAAAAAACCCTAAAAAACCTAAGCCCTAAACCCTAAAAAGCCCTACAAAAATCCTAAACTTGAAACCCTAAACCCTAAACCATTAGAAACCATAACCCTAAACCCTAATTCCTATGAAACCGTAAGAAAACCTAAACTCTAAAAAAACCTTAAGAATCCCTAAACCCTAAGAATCCCTAGAACCCAAAATACCTTTAAAAACCTTAAACCTAAAAAACCTTTAAAATCCTAAAAAACCTTTAAAACCCCTAATCATAAAAAACTCTAAAAAAAATCTAAGCACTAAGCCCTAAACCCTAAACCCTAAATTCAAAACCCTAAAACACTAAACCCTAAACCCTTAGAAATCCTAAATCCTTAGAAGCCCTAAACCTTAAACCTTAGAAATCATAAACCCTAAAAAACCCTAAAAACCTTTAAAAACCCCAAATCTTTAAAACCACAAAAACCCTAAAAAAACCTTTAAAAACCCTAACCTTAAAAAACCCTAAGACCTAGACCCTAAAAAATCCTAAATCTAAAACCCTAGCCCTAAGCATTAAGCCTTAAGAAACCCTAAACCCTAAGAAACCCTAAACTCTAAAAAAGCCTTAAAACTTAGACCTAAAAAACTCTAAAACCCCTTTAAAAAACCTTTAAAAACCATAAACCAAAAACCCCCCCAAAATAACCCTAAGCCCTAAGCCCTAAACCCTATACCCTAATAGACCTTAAAAATCCTAAACCTGAAAAACACTAAAAAAAACCCTAAAGAAACCTTAAAAACTCTAAGCCTAAAAAACCCTAAGTCCTAAACCCTAAACCCTAAACCTAAACACCTAAACCCTAAGAAACTTAAATCCTAAACCCTAACCCTAGGCCTTAAGAAACCCTACACCCTAAGAAATCCTAAACCATAGAAAACCCTAAAAAACCTTTAAAACCCTAACCCTAAAAAACAATAAAAATTCCTAAAAACATTTAAAACTCTAAACCTAAAAAAGCGTAAAAAACATTAAAAACCCTAAACTCCAAACCATAAGCCCTAAGAAAACCGAAGAAATCCTAAACCCTAAGCCCTAAGAAACCATAAACCCTAAACCCTAAAAACGTTTCAAAACCCCTAAACCTAAAAAACCTTAAAAGTTCAAAAAAATCTTTAAAAAACCCTAACCCTATACCTTACCTAAAACCCAAACCTTAAACTAAGAAACCCTAAACCCTAAGAAATCCTTAACCCTTAAACCCCCTAAAAACCTTAAAGAAAACCCTAAACCTAAAAAATCCTAAAACCCTTAAAAAATCTTTAAAACTCAAAACCTAAAAAATGCTTTAAAACCCTAAGCACTAAACCCAAAACCTAAGAAACCTTAAATCCTAAGAAACCCGAAACCTTGAGAAACCCTAAAAACCTATAAAAATCCTAGACCTAAAAATCCTAAAAACCTTAAAAAACCCTACACCTAAAGAGCCTTAAAAACCCTAAGTCCTAAACCCTAAACCCTAAAATACCCTAAACCTAAAACCCCAAACTCTAAATCCTAAAACCTAAGAAATCCTAAAATCATTTAAAAACCCTAAACCAAAAAAACACTAAAATTCCTAAAAACCTTCAAAAACGCTAAACCTAAAAAACCCTAAAAACCATAATCCCTAAAAAACCCTAAACCTAAAACACTAAACCCTAAAAAAAAATACTAAAACCCCTTAAAAACCATTAACCTAAAAAAACTTTTAAAACCCTAACCCTAAAAAATCCTAAGCCCTAAACCCAAAAATCCTAAACCATAAACCCTAAGAAACTCTAAGAATCCCTAAAGCCTAAAAAATCCTAAACCAAAAAAATCCTTAAAAAATCCTATAAAACCCTTTAAAAACCTTAAAATTAAAAAACCCTAAAAAACCTAAGCTCTAAACCCTAAACAATAAAAACCCTACAAAAATCCTAAATCGGAAACCCTAAACCCTAAACCTTTAGAAACCATAACCCTAAACCCTAATTCCTATGAAATCGTAAGAAAACCTAATCTCTAAAAAACACCTTAAGAAGCCCTAAACCCTAAGAATCCCTAAAACAAAAAATACCTTTAAAACCCTAAACCTAAAAAACCCTTAAAATCTTTTAAAAAAACCTTTAAAACCCTTAATCCTAAAAAACTCAAAAAAAAACCTAAGCAAGCCCTAAACCCTGAACCCTAAACCCTTAGAAACTCTAAGAAATCATAAACCCTAAAAAACCGTACAAACCTTTAAAAACTCTAAATCCTTAAAACCACAAAAACCCTAAAACAAACCTTTAAAATCCCTAACCTTAAAAAACCCTAAAACCCCTAAATAATCCTAAATCTAAAACCCTAAGCTTTAAGCCCTAAGAAACCCTAAACCCTAAGAAACCCTAATAAAAAACCCTTAAAACCCTTAGACCTAAAATACCATAAAAATCCATTAAAAACCCTTTAAAAACCATAAACCTAAAAAACCCTAAAAATAACCCTAAGTCCTAAGCCCTAAACCCTATACCTTAAACCTAGAAAACCCTAAAAACCCTTAAGATACCTTAAAATCTCTAAGACTAAAAAACCCTAAGTCCTAAACCCTAAACCCCTAAATCCTAAGAAACGCTACACCCTAAAAACCTTTAAAAAAACCTAAGCCTAAAAAACCATTAAAAAACCAAAACCCTAAAAACCTTTTAAAACCCTAAAAAAAACTCTGAACTAAACCCTAAACCCTAAGCCCTAAGAAACCCTAAACTCTAAGAAACCCTAGGAATCCCTAAACCCTAAACCCTATACCCTAAAAAATCCTTAAAAAACTTAAGAAACCTTAAACCTATAATACCCTAAAAAAACCTCCAAAAAACCTTTAAAATCCTAAATCTAAAAACCCTAAAAAACCCTAAGCCCTAAACCATAAACCCTAAAAAAACCCACACCTAAAATCCTAAACCCTAAATGTTAATAAACCCTAAACCCTAAACCATAAGCCCTAAGAAACCCTAAACCTTAAAACCCTAAGAACCTCTAAACCCTATGCCCTAAGAAACCCTAAACTCTAAGAAACCCTATAAATCCCTAAACCCTATACCCTAAAAAATCCTTAAAAACCTTAAACCTATAAAATCCCAAAAAAACCTTTAAAATCCTAAATCTAAAAACCCTAAAAAACCCTAACCCCTAAACCCTAAAAAAACCCATACCTAAAATTCTAAGCCATAAGGCCTAAGAAACCCTAAACCTTAAACCCTAAGAACCCCTAAACCCAAAGAAATCCTAAACCCTAAGAAAGCCTATGAACCTCTAAACCCAAAGAAATCCTAAACCCTAAGAAACGCTAAACCTTAAGAAATCCTAAACCTTTAAGCTTAAGAAACCCTAAACCCTAACAAAACCTTTAAAAATCCTAAGCCTCAAAAACCCTAAAAAATCCATAAAAAACCTTAAAAAACCCTAAAAAACCAACAGCCTTAAATCCTAAACCCTAAAAAACCCGAAAAATCCTAAACGTAAAACCCTAAACCATAAAAATCATAAACCTTAAACCCTAGCCCTAAGAAACCCTAAACTCTAAATCCTAAGAAATCTTTAAAAATTCTAAACCCTAGACACTAAGAAATCCTAGCCCTAACCCTAAGAAACCCTAAACCCTAAATAACCCAAAACCCTAAAAACACCTTTAAACCCAAAAACCCTAATCCCTAAGAAACCCTAAACACTAAGAATCCATAAAAAAAACTTTAAAAACCTTTAAACCCCTAAAAAAAATACTAAAAACCCTTAAAAAGCATAAACCTAAAAAACCGTAAAAAATCTTTAAAAACCCTAACCCTAAAAAACCCTAAGCCCAAAACCCTAAAAACCTTTTAAAAAATCCTAAACCCTAAGAAACTCTCAGAATCCCTAAAGCATAAAAAATCCTAAACCAAAAAAACTCTTAAAAATCCTATAAAAACCTTAAACTTAGAAAACCCTACAAAAAACCTAAGCCCTAAACCATAAACCATAAAAAGCTCTACAAAAATCCTAAACCCTAAACCCTAAACCTTTAGAAACCATAACCCTAAACCCTAATTCCTATGAAATCGTAAGAAAACCTAAACTCTAAAAGACCCTTAAGAATCCCTAAACTCTAAAAGACCCTTAAGAATCCCTAAACTCTAAGAATCCCTAAAACCAAAAATACCTTAAAAACCCTAAAAATCCTTTAAAAACCTTTTAAAACCCTAATCCTAAAAAACTCTAAATAAAACCTAAGCACTAAGCCCTAAGCCCTAAACCCTAAACTCTAAACTCTAAAACACATTACCCTAAACCCTAAATCCTTAGAAACCCTAAGAAATCTAAATCCTTAGAAGCCCCAAACCCTTAGAAATCATAAACCCTAAAAACCTTTAAAAACCCTAAATCCTTACAACCACAAAAACCCTAAAAAAAACCTTTAAAAACCCTAACCTTAAAAAACCCTAAGACCTAAATCCTAAAAACCCTAAAAAATTCCTAAATCTAAACCCTAAGCTTTAAGCCCTAAGAAACTCTAAACCCTATGAAACCCTAAACTCTAAAGAACCCTTAAAAACCTTAGATCTAAAAACCCTAAAATACCTTTAAAAACCATAAAAAAAACCTAAGCCTAAAAACCGATTAAAAAAACCTAAACCCTAAAATCCCTAAAAAAATCCCTAATCTTAAAACCCTAAACCCTAAAAAACCCTAAAAAATCTTTTAAAACCCTAAACAAAACCCTAAAAACCTTTTAAAACCCTAAAAAGACTCCAAAAACCCCTAAAAACCTTTGAAAATCTTAACCTAAAAAACCCTTTAAAACCTTTAAAAACCCTAAACCTAAAAACCCTAAACCCTAAACCTTAAAAAAATCTAAACCTAAAACCCTAAACACTAAGAAATCCTAAACCCTAAATCCTAAGCTCTAAGAAACTCTAAGAAATCCTAAACCCTAAGAAACACTAAAAAATCATAAACCCTAAAAACTAAGATACCCCAAACCTTAAAACTCCAAAAAAAAACTCTAAAAAACCTTAAAACCCCTAAACCTAAAAATCCTAAAAAACCTTAAAAACCCTAAACCTAAAATACCCTAAAAAAGACCTAAAAACCTTTAAAAATCCTAAACCTAAAAAATCCTAAGCTCTAAACCCTAAAAAACCCTAAACCCTAAGCCCTAAGAACTAAACCTTAAGAAATCATAACCCTAAACCCTAATTCCTATGAAACCGTAAGAAAACCTAAACTCTAAAAAAATCTTAAGAACCTCTAAACCCTAAGAATCCCTAAAATCCAAAATACCTTTAAAAACCCTAAAAATCCTAAAAAACCTTTAATAACCCTAATCCTAAAAAACACTAAAACAAACCTAAGCACTAAGCCCTAAACCCATAGAAACGCTAAAAATCCTAATTCCTAAGAAGCCCTAAACCCTAAACTCTTAGAAATCATAAACCCTAAAAACACTAAAAACCTTTAAAAACTCTAAATCCTTAAAACCACAAAAACCCTAAAAAAACTTTAAAACCCTAACCTTAAAAAACCCTAAGACCTAAACCCTAAAAAACCCAAAAAAATCCTAAATCTAAAACCCTAAACCCTAAGCATTAAGCCTTAAGAAACCCTAAACAAAAAACCCTAAAACCTTAAAAAGACCCTAAAAACCTTTAAAAATCTAAAAAAATCATAGCCCTAAAGCTTAAAAACCTTAAGAAACCCTAAACCCTAAATCCAATACAACTAAAAACCCTAAGCCCTAAAATCTAAGAAACCTTAAACCCCAAAAAACCCAAAAAACCCTAAAACCCATAAAAAGCCTGAAAACCTTTTAAAACCCTAAATCTAAAAGATCCTAAGTTCTAAATTGAAAAAACCCTAAACCCTAAACCCTAAACTCTAAGAAGCTCTAAGCCTAAAAAACTCTAAAATACCCTAAAACCTTTAAAACCCTAAGCCCTAAGCCCTAAGCCCGAAACCTTAAACTCTAAAAATCTTTAAAAAACCCAAATCCTAAAACCCAAGACCCTCGAAAACCCTAAACCCTAGGAAAACCTTAAAAAATCCTAAACCTAAAAGATCCAAAAAATCCAAAAAAACCCTAAAAAAAACCTTTAAAAATGCTAAACCTAAAAAACCCTATAAACAACTCTCAAACCTAAACCCTAAAAAACCCTATAAAAACCCTACATCTAAAACCCTAAACCCTAAGAAACACTAAACCTAAGAAACCAAAAATCCTAAACTCTAAAACAACCTAAGAAACCCTATACCCTAAGAAACTTAACCCTAAACCCTAAAAAATCTATTAAATTCCTAAATCCAAAGAAAACCCTAAGCCTTAAACCCTAAAAAACTCTAAAAAAAAACCCTAGACCTAAAATGCTAAATCCTAAGCCCCAAGAAACCATAAGAAGAAAAAAACCCTAAACCTAGCCCTAAAAGTTAAAAACCCTAAGAAACCCTAAACCCTAAATCCTAAAAAGCAAAAAACCCTAAACCCTAAAATCTAAGAAACCTTAAACCCCAAAAAACCCTTAAAACTTTAAAAACGCTAAAACCCATTAAAAAGCCATAAAACCTTTTAAAACCCTAAATCTAAAAAATCCTAAGTTCTAAATCGAAAAACCCTAAACTCTAGGAAGCCCTAAGCCTAAGAAACCCTAAAATACCCTAAAAACCGTAAACCCTAAGTCCGAAACCTTAAACCCTAAAAATCCTAAAAAAACTAAACCCAAAACTCTACACCCTCAAAAACCCTAAACCCTAAATCCTTAAGCCTAAGCTCTAAGAAACTCTAATCCCTAAGAAACCCTAAATCCTAGAACAACCTTTAAAAACCCCAAACCTATAAAATCCAAAAAAACCTAAAAACCATTAAAAATGCTAAACCTAAAAAACCCTATAAACAACTCTCAAACCTAAACCCCTATAAAAACCCTACATCTAAAACCCTAAAACCTAAGAAACACAAAACTTAAGAAACCAAAAATCCTAAACTCTAAAAAAACCTAAGAAACACAAAACTTAAGAAACCAAAAATCCTAAACTCTAAAAAAACCTAAGAAACCCTATACCGTAAGAAACTTAACCCTAAACCCTAAAAAACCTTTTAAAAACCTAAACCCAAAGAAAACCCTAAGCCCTAAACCCTGAAAAACTCTAAAAAAAACCCTAGACCTAAAATGCTAAATCCTAAGCCTTAAGAAACCATAAGAAACAAAAAACCCTAAACCTTAAATCCTAAAGCCCATGAAACCCTAAAACCTAAATCTTAAACCCTAAGAAATCCTTAAAAACCCTAAAACCTAAGAAATCTAAATCATAAGCCCTAAGAAATCCTAAAAACCTTAACCCTAAACTCTAAGAAACCCTAGGAATTCCTAAAAACCTAAATCCTAAAAAACCCTAAACACTAAACCCTAAGAACCCCTAAACACAAAGAAATCCTAAACCCTAAGAAAGCCTAAGAACCCCTAAACCCTAAGAATTCCTAAACCCTTAGAAACCCTAAGAAATGCTAAACCTTAAGAAATCCTAAACCCTTAATCCTAAGAACCCTAAACCCTAACAAAACCTTTAAAAACCCTAAGCCTCAAAAACCAAAAAAAATCCTAAAAATCCCTAAATCTAAAAAACCCAAAGCCTTAAATTCTAAACCCTAAAAAATCCTAAAAATCCTAAATGTAAAATCCTAAATCCTAAGAATCATAAACCTAAAACCCTAAACCCTAAGCCCTAAGAAACCCTAAACTCTAAATCCTAAGAAATCTTTAAAAACCCTAAACCCTAGACACTAAGAAATCTTAGCCCTAAACCCTAAGAAACCCTAAACCCTAAATACAAAACCCTAAAACCACCTTAAAACCCCTAAACCATAATCCCTAATAAACCCTAAATACTAAGAAACCCTAAAAACCTTTAAACCACTAAACTTTAAAAACCCTAAAAACTAAAAAATCCCTAAATCTAAAAATCTTTACAAAAACCCTAAGCCCTATGCAAAAAACCCTAAACCCTAAAACCTAGGCCCTAAGACACCCTAAGCCCTAAACCCTAAGAAACATTAAACTATAAATCCTAAGAAACCCTAAACCCTAAAAACCTTTTAAAAAAACTAAGCCTAAAAAACCATTAAAAAAACCTAAATCCTAAAAACATCTTTAAAAACCCTAAAACTATAAAACCCGAAACAAAACCATAAAAACCTTTTAAAACACTAAAAAAACATTCTAAAAACCTTTAAAATCCTAAACCCAAAAAACCCTATAAAACCTTTAAAAACCCAAAGCCCTAAACCCTAAAAAAATCTAAACCTAAAAGCCTAAACCCTAAGAAATCCTAAACCCTAAAAAAATCTAAACCTAAAACCCTAAACCCTAAGAAATCATAAACCCTAAATCCTAAGCTCTAAGAAACTCTAAGAAATCCTAGACCCTAAGATACCCCAAACCCTAAAATCCCCAAAAAAAATCTAAAAACCCTTAAAACTCCTAAACCTTAAAAACCCAAAACCTAAAATACCCTAAAAAAAGACCTAAAAACCTTTAAAAATCCTAAACCCAAAAAATCCTAAAAAGTCCTAAGCTCTAAACCCTAAAAAACCCTAAAACTAAACCCCTAAATACTAAGAAACCCTAAACCATAAGCCCTAAGAAACCTTAAACCCAAAACTCTAAGAAACCCCAAGAAACCTAAAACCCTAAGAAATCATAAATCCTAAGCCCTAAGAAATCCTAAAAACTTTTAAAAACCCTAAACCTAAAAAACACTAAAAACCCTAAAAATCTTGAAAAACCCTAAACCTAAAAAAACCTAAAAACCATAAGCCCTAAAAAAACCTAAACCTAAAACACTAAACCCTAAAAAATACTAAAAACCCTTAAAAACCATAAACCTAAAAAACCTTTAAAAAACATTAAAAACCCTAACCCTAAAAACCCTAAGCCCTACACCCTAAAAATCTTTATAAAAATCCTAAACCCTAAGAAACTCTAAGAATCCCTAAAGCCTAAAAAATCCTAAACCAAAAAAACCCTTCAAAAATCCTATAAAAACATTTAAAAACCTTAAACTTAAAAAACCCTAAAAAAACCTAAGCCCTAAACCCTAAACCATAAAAAACCCTACAAAAATCTTAAACCTGAAACCCCAAACCCTAAACCTTTAGAAACCATAACCCTAAACCCTAATTCCTATGAAATCATAAGAAAACCTAAACTCTAAACAAACCTTAAGAAGCCCTAAACCCTAAGAATCCCTAAAAACCCAAAATACCTTTAAAAACTCTAAACCTAAAAAATCCTAAAAAAAACTTTTAAAACCCTAATCCTAAAAAACTCTAAAAAAACCTAAGCACTAAGCCCTAATCATAAACCCTAAACTCTAAGAAGCCCTAAACCCTGAACTATAAACCCTAAAAAACCCTATAACCAGCATGTAATAGTCTCTGGAAACTTTGTTAATGCTATTTGGACTTTTTTCTCTATATCGATGGGCTTCAGGCATGTTTTGAAACCTCTTAAGGGCCTCCTTGTGTATTGGTGGAATCAGTCTACTAATGACCCTCTCCAGCTTATTATTAGATCCCTTCCTATCTTTATTTGCTGGAACCTGTGGAAGAACAGGTGCGCTGCAAATATGGGTCTAAACAATCAATCTGCTAAGGGTGAAGTTTGGTATTACTAGTGACATCTACAAGCTGTTAAGGACAACCTATCCATACTTTCACTGGCCTTCTGAGTGGGGACAATTGTGTGCTAGAGCGGAGTTGTGCGTCCATGAGATCAGACTCACTAGAGTTTGCTGGTCTAGACCGCCATCTGGACTAGTAAAACTCAACACCGACAGTAGTGCTCTTGGCAATCCTGGCAGAATTGGTGCAGGAGGTATACTTAGGGATTGTTATGGAGACCTCATACATGCTTTCGCTACCCCTCTTGGAGTCGGGACTAATAATCAGACTGAGTTTGAAGCGGCTTGTATTGGACTAGACTTGTGTCTGGATAATGGTTATTCAGGGGTCATTCTTGAGGTAGATTCGGAGCTTCTAGTCAGCTGGATAAGAGGCAGGATAGCGCTCCCTTGGCATCTCAATCATGATTTTATAAGAATTCAGGACACCATTCGCCGGCTTCACACCTTCTCTTGTCGCCACATTTACAGAGAGGGCAATGCAATTGCTAATGCATTGTCCAAACATAGCAACACCACACTTGTTGTTGTTCACTTTACTTGGATTCATCACTTTCCTATTCATATTAGGGGGCTTCACAAGACAGACAAAATTGGTTTGGCTAACCTCAGAAGAAAGAAGACTAAGAGAATTAAAGAACCACCTTGATCTCTTCTACGATCTGTTTTGACTATAGAGTGGAAGCCACACCACACTAGCATGGAGCTTTCATCCCCCCTACTTTGGTGTTACCGAGCTTTTCTTTATCATGGCTCTATCTTGTTATGCAAGTTATAGCTGTAGTAAAGAAAGATCTTATAGGGCAGAGGTTTTCTCTTTTCTTTCTTTCTCTTATAAAGGGAGAGTCTCCCTTATTTATGATTTCCTATTCTCATTGTATCGAGAGGAGTACTCTCTTCTAGGTGCATAGATATTAGGTTTCGTTTTCTAGTATCGGGGATGAGTTAGCTAGCCTTAGTAGGTTTGCTAATTTATGAACCACCATAGGCCCGGAGGTATGGTTTATGCCCTCCTCCTTGTATTTATTTTTGTTTTTATTTATGTTAAGGCTTGGGGTGTAAGGCTCAACCACTGACCACCACGAGGGGTGAGATCCTTGGTTATGGTCGGTTAAAAAAAAACCCTATTTACAACTCTCAAACCTAAACCCTAAAAACCCCTATATAAACCCTACATCTAAAACCCTAAACCCTAAGAAACACTAAACCTAAGAAACCAAAAATCCTAAACTCTAAAACAACCTAAGAAACCCTATACCCTAAGAAACTTAACCCTAAACCCTAAAAAACCTTTTAAATTCCTAAACCCAAAGAAAACCCTAAGCCTTAAACCCTAAAAAAGCCTAAAAAAAACCCTAGACCTAAAATGCTAAATCCTAAACCCTAAGAAGCCATAAGAAAAAAAATTGCTAAACCTTAAATCCTACTAAACCCCATGAAATACTAAACACTAAATCTTAAGCCCTAAGAAATAAAAAAAAAACCTAAACCCTAAGAAATCTAAATCTTAAGCCCTAAGAAATCCTAAAAAACCTTTAACCCTAAACTCTAAGAAACCCTAAACCCTGAACTTAAGAAACCCTAGGAATCCCTAAAACCCTAAATCCTAAGAAATCCTAAACATAAACTCTAAGCCCTAAGAAATCCTAAACCCTAAACTCTAAGAAACCCTAGGAATCCCTAAACCCTAAACCCTAAAAATCCTTAAAAACTTTAAAAACCCTCAAACCTATAAAACCCTAAAAAATCCTTAAAAACCCTTAAACCTATAAAACCCTAAAAAAACATCCAAAAAACATTTAAAATCCTAAATTTAAAAACCCTAAAAAATCCTAAGCCCTATACCCTAAACCCTAAAAAAACCCACACCTAAAACCTTAAACCCTAAATGTTAAGAAACCCTAAACCATAAGCCCTTAGAAACCCTAAACCTTAAGCCCTAAGAACACCTAAACAAAAAGAAATCCTAAACCCTAAGAAAACCTAAGAAAACCTAAGAAACCCTAAGAAATGCTAAACCTTAAGAAATCCTAAACCCTTAACCCTAAGAAACCCTAAACCCTAACAAAACCTTTAAGAACCCTAAACCTCAAAAACTCTAAAAAAATCCTAAAAACCCAAAGCCTTAATCCTAATCCCTAAAAATCCTAAACGTAAAACCCTAAACCCTAAAAATAATAAACCTAAAATCCTAAAGCCTAAGCCCTAAGAAACCATAAACTCTAAATCCTAAGAAATTTTAAGAAACCCTAAACCCAAGACACTAAGAAATCCTAGCCCTAAACCCTAAACCATAAATAACCCAAAACCCTAAAAACACTTTAAAACCCCAAACCCTAAGAATTCCTAAAAAAACCGTAAAACCTTTAAACCCCTAAACTTAAAAAACCCTAAAAACTAAAATATCCCTATAAAGAACCCTAAATCTAAAAATCTTTAAAAAAAACTCTAAGCCCTAAGCCCAAAATCCTAATAAAACCCTAAACACTAATCCTAGGCCCTAAGACACCCCAAGCCCTAAACCCTAAGAAACCCTAAACCCTAAAAACCTTTAAAAAACCTAAACCTAAAAAACCATTAAAAAAAACTAAACCCTAAAATCCCTAAAAATCAAACCCTAACCTTAAAACCCTAAATCCTAAAAAACCCTAAAAAGAACTCTAAAAAACCCTAAAAACCTTAAAAATCCTAAACCTAAAAACCCTATAAAACCTTTTATAACCCTAAACCTAAAAACCCTAAGCCCTAAACCCTAAAAAAATCAAAACCTAAAACCCTAAACCCTAAATCTTAAGAACTAAGAAACTCTAAGAAATCCTAAACCCTAAGAAACATTAAAAAATCCTAAACTCTAAACAATAAGATACTCCAAACCCTAAAAATCCAAAAAAAAACTCTAAAAAACCTTTAAATCCCTCAACCTAAAAATCCTAAAAAACTCTAAAAAAACCTTTAAAACCCTAAACCTAAAATACCCTAAAACCCTTTAAAACTCCTAAAAATATACTAAGCTCTAAACCCTAAAAAACCCTAAATACTAAGAAACCCTAAACCCTAAGAAACCCCAAGAAACCTAAAACCTTAAGAAATCCTAAATCCTAAGTCCTAAGAAATCCTAAAAACTTTTATACACCCTAAATCTAAAAAACACTAAAAACCCTAAAAACCTTGAAAAAGCTAAACCTAAAAAACCATAAGCCCTAAAAAACCCTAAACCTAAAACCTTAAACCCTAAAAAAATACTAAAAACCCTTAAACACCATAAACCTAAAAACCCTTAAAAAACCCTAAGTCCTAAACCCTAAAACACCCTAAACCTAAAACCCCAAACTCTAAACCCTAAAAACCTTTAGAAACCCCTAAACCTAAAAAACCCAAAGCCCTAAATCCTAAAAAAAACCTAAATCTAAGACCCTAAACTCTATGAAGCCCTAAGAAACCCTAAACCCTAAAAACCATAAAACCCTAAAAAAATAACTAAACCTAAAAAACCATTGAAATCCTTTAAAACCTTTAAAAACCCTAAATCTAAACACACTAACAAAACCCTAAAATCTAAAAACTTTTCAAAACCCCAAAACCTAGAAAACCCTAAAAATAAAAAAAAATCTTAAAACCCCTAAACCTAAAAAACCCTATGCCCTATACCCTATACCCTAAAAAACCCTAAACCCAAAATCCTAAGAAACCCTAAACCCTAAGCCCTAAGAAATCCTAAACCCTAAGAAACCCTTAACCCTAATAACCCCTAAAAACTTTATAGAAAACCCTAAACCTAAAAACCCTAAAAACCATTAAAAAAACTTTAAAACACTAAACGTAAAAAATGCTTTAAAACCCTAAGCCCTAAAGCCCAAAACCTAAGAAACCTTAAACCCTAAGAAACCCTAAACCTTGAGAAACCCTAACAACCTTTAAAAATCCTAAACATAAAAACCCTAAAAAAAACCTAAAAACCTTAAAAGACCCTAAACCTAAAAAGCCTTAAAAACCCTAAGTCCTAAACCCTAAGCCCTAAACTACACTAAACCTAAAACCCCAAACTCTAAACCCTAAAAACCTTTAAAAAACCCTAAACCTTAAAAACCCTAAAAATCTTTAAAAACCCCAAACCTAAAAAATGTTAAGCCCTAAATCCTAAATAACCCTAAATCTAAGACCTGAAACCCTATGAAGCCCCAAACCCAAAGAGACCCTAAGCCCTAAGCCCTAAGCCCTAAGAAACCCTAAACCCTAAAAACCATAAATCCCTAAAAAAAATCCTAAACCTAAAAAACTCTTAAAATCTTTGAAAACCTTTAAAAACCCTAAATCTAAACACACTAAAAAAACCGAAAGCCCTAAACCCTAAATCCTAAGCCATAAAAAACTTTTAAAAAAACTAAACCTAAAATCCTAAACCCTAAGAAACCCTAAGCCCTAAGCCCTAAGAAATCCTAAGAAACCCTAAACCCTACCAAACCCTAAACTCTAAGAAATCCAAAAAAACACTTAAAACCCCAAAACCTAAAAAAAAAATTAAAAACCTTTAAAAACTCTAAACATAAAAAAAAAAACCCTAAAAAACCTTAAGCCCTAAACCCTAAACACTAAAAACCCCTTAAAAAATCCCTAAATCTAAAAGCCTAAACCCTAAGCGCTAAGAAACCCTAAACCCTTAACCTTAAGAAATCCTAAACCCTAAAAAACCCTAAAAAACCCTAAAACCTAAAAAAGACCCTAAAAACCTTTAAAAATCTAAAAAGCCATATCCCTAAAACTTAAAAACACTAAGAAACCCGAAACCCTAAATCCAAAACAACAAAAAACCCTAAAACCTAATATCTAAGAAACCTTAAACCCCAAAAAATCCTAAAAACTTTAAAAACCCTAAAACCCATAAAAAGCCTGAAAACCTTTTAAAACCCTAAATCTAAAAATTCCTAAGTTCTAAATTGATAAAACCCTAAACCCTAAACTCTAAGAAGCCCTAAGCCTAAAAAACTCTAAAATACCCTAAAACCTTAAAAACCCTAAACCCTAAGCCCGAAACCTTAAACCCTAAAAATCTTTTAAAAACCCTAAACCTAAAACCCAGGACCCTCAAAATCCTAAACACTAAATCCTAAACCCTAAGCCCTAAGAAACCCAAATCCCTAAGAAACCCTAATCCCTAAGAAACCCTAAACCTTAAGAAACCCTAAACCCTAGAAAAACCTTTAAAAATCCTAAACCTAAAAAATCCAAAAAACCCTAAAAAACTGCTAAACCTAAAACCTCCTATAAATAGCTCTCCCCTAAACCCTAAAAAACCTTTAAAACTCCTAAACCCAAAGAAAACCCTAAGCCCTAAACCCTAAAAAACTCTAAAAAAACAACCCTAGGCCTAAAATGCTAAATCCTAAGCCCTAAGAAACCATAAGAAACAAAAAACCATAAACCTTAAATCCTAAACTCTAAGAAACCCTAAACCCCATGAAACACTAAACCCTAAATCTTAAGCCCTAAGAAATCCAAAAAAACCCTAAACCCTAAGAAATCTAAATCTTAAGCCCTAAGAAATGCTCAAAACCCTTAACCCTAAACTCTAAGAAACCCAAAACTTCTAAGAAACCCTAGGAATCCCTAAAACCCTAAATCCTAAGAAATCCTAAACACTAAACCCTGAGCCCTAAGAAATCCTAAACCCTAAACTCTAAGAAACCCTAGAAATCCCTAAACCCTATACCCTAAAAAATCCTTAAAAACCTTAAAAAACCTTAAACCTATAAAACCGTCAAAAAAAACTCCAAAAAATATTTAAAATCCCAAATCTAAAAACCCTAAAAAACCCAAAGCCCTAAACCCTAAACTCTAAAAAAAACCACACCCAAAACTCTAAACCCTAAATGTTAAGAAACCCTAAACCATAAGCCCTACGAAACCCTAAACCTTAAACCCTAAGAACCCTTAAACCCAAAGAAATCCTAAACCCTAAGAAAGCCTAAGAACCCCTAAACCCTAAGAAATCCTAAACCCTAAGAAACCCTAAGAAACGCTAAACCTTAAGAAATCCTAAATCCTTAATCCTATGAAACCCTAAACCCTAACAAAACCTTTAAAAACCCTAAACCTCAAAAACCCTAAAAAATACTAAAAAACCCTAAATCTAGAAAACCCTAAAAAACCAAAAGCCTTAAATCCTACACCCTAAAAAACCCTAAAAATCCTAAACGTAAAACCCAAAACCCTAAAAATCATAAACCTAAAACCCTAAGCCCTAAGAAACCCTAAACTCTAAATCCTAAGAAATCTTAAGAAACCTTAAACCCAAGACACTAAGAAATCTTAGCACTAAACCCTAAGCCCTAAATAATCAAAAACCCTAAAAACACCTTAAAAGGCCTAAACCCTAATCGCTAAGAAACCGTTAAAAACCATAAAAACCTTTAAACCCCTAAACTTAAAAAACCCTAAAAACTAAAAAATCCCTAAAAAGAACCCTAAATCTAAAAATCTTTTTAAAAATCCTAAGCCCTAAGCCCAAAACCCTAATAAAACCCTAAACCCTAGGCCCTAAGACACCCCAAGCCCTAAACCCTAAAAACCTTTAAAAAAATAAGTCTAAAAAACCATTAAAAAAACCAAAACCCTAAAATCCCTAAAAAAAACCCAAACCTTAAAACCCTAAACCATAAAAAACCTTTTAAAACCCTAAACCTAAAAAACCCTAAAAAACCCTAAAAACTTTTAAAACCCTTAAAAAAAACTCTGAAAAACCTTTAAAAAATCCTAAACCTAAAAAATCCAATAAAACCTCTAAAAACCCTAAACCTAAAAAATCCTAAGCCCTAAACCCTAAAAAAATCTAAACCTAAAACCCTAAACCCTAAGAAATCCTAAACTCTAAATCCTAAGCCCTTAATCCTAAGCTCTAAGAAACACTAAAAAATCCTAAACACTAAGATACCCCAAACCCTAAAACCCAAAAAAAAACTCTAAAAAACCTTAAAACCCCTAAACCTAAAAACACTAAAAAAATGTTAAAAACCCTAAACCTAAAATACCCTAAAAAAGACCTAAAAATCTTTTAAAATCCTAAAACTAAAAATTCCTAAAAAAATCCTAAGCTCTAAACCCTAAAAATCCCTAAATACTAAGAAACACTAAACCCTAAGCCCTAAGAAACCCTAAACCCTAAGCCCTAAGCCCTAAGAAACCCTAAACCCTAAGCCCTAAGCCCTAAGAAACCCTAAACCCTAAGCCCTAAGCCCTAAGCCCTAAGAAACCCTAAGCCCTAAGAAACACCAAGAAGCCTAAAACCCTAAGAAATCCTAAATCCTAAGCCCTAAAAAATCCTAAAAACATTTTAAGACCCTAAACCGTAAAAACCCTAAAAAGCTTGAAACCCCTAAACCTAAAACACTAAACCCTAAAAAAATACTAAAAACCTTTAAAAACCATAAACCTAAAAAACCCTTAAAAAACTTTAAAAACCCTAAGCCCTATGAAAATCTAAACATATAACCCTAAACCCTAAGAAATTCTAAACCCTAAATCCTAAGCCCTAAATCTAAGCTCTAAGAAACTCTAAGAAGTCCTAAACCCTAAGAAACACTAAAAAATCCTAAACCCTAAACACTAAGATACCCCAAACCCCTAAACCTAAAAATCCTAAAAAAACTCTAAAAAACCATAAAAACTCTAAACCTAAAATACCCTAAAAAAGACCTAAAAACCTTTCAAAATCATAAACCAAAAAAATCCTAAGCTCTAAACCCTAAGAAACCCTAAATACTAAAAATCCCTCAACCCTAAACCCTAAGCCCTAAGAAACCCTAAACCTTAAACCCCAAGAAACCTAAAACCCTAAGAAATCCTAAATCCTAAGCCCTAAGAAATTCTAAAAACTTTTAAAAACTCTAAACCTAAAAAACACTAAAAACCTTGAAAAACCCTAAACCTAAAAAAACCTAGAAACCATATGCCCTAAAAAATCCCTAAACCAAAAACACTAAACCCTAAAAAAAAATACAAAAAACCCTTTACAACCATAAACCTAAAAAACCCTAAAAAAATTTTAAAACCCTAACCCTAAAAACCTTTTTAAAAAATCCGAAACCCTAAACCCTAAGAAACTCTAAGAATCCCTAAAGCCTAAAAAATCCTAAACCAAAAAAACCCTTAAAAAATCCTATAAAAACCTTTAAAAACCTTAAACTTAAAAAACCTTAAAACAACCTAAGCCCTAAACTCTAAACCATAAAATGCCCTACAAAAATCCTAGATCGAAAACCCTAAACCCTAAACCTTTAGAAACCATAACCCTAAACCCTAATTCCTATGAAACTGTAAGAAAACATAAACTCTAAAAAAACCTTAAGAAGCCCTAAACCCTAAGAATCCCTAAAACCCAAAATACCTTAAAAAACCCTAAACCTAAAAATCCTAAACAACCTTAAAACTCCTAATCCTAAAAAACTATAAAAAATAAAAGCCTAAGCACTAAGCCCTAAACCCTAAATCCTAAACTCAAAATCCTAAAACACTAAACCCTAAACCCTTAAAAACCCTAAGAAATCCTAAATCCTAAGAAGCCCTCAACCCTTAGAAATCATAAACCCTAAAAACCTTTAAAAACCCTAATTCCTTAAAACCACAAATACCCTAAAAAGAATTTTTAAAATCCTAATATTAAAAAACCCTAAGACCTAAACCCTAAAACCCCCCTAAAAATTCTAAATCTAAAACCCTAAACCCTAAGCTTAAGCCCTAAGAAATCCTAAACCCTAAGAAACCCTAAACTCTAAAAAAAACCTTAAAAACCTTAGACCTAAAAACCCTTTAAAAAACCTTTAAAAACCATAAACCTAAAAAACCCTAAAAATAACCCTGAACCCTATACCCTAAAAAACCTTCAAAACCCTAAAAAAACTCCTAAGAAACCTTAAAAACTCTAAGCCTAAAAAACCCCAAGTCCTAAACCCTAAACCTAAACCTCTAAACCCTAAGAAACCTAAATCCCAAACCCTAACCCTAGACCCTAGTCCTTAAGAAACCCTACACCTTTAGAAATCCTAAATCATAGAAAACACTAAAAATCCTTTAAAACCCTAACCCTAAAAAATAATAAAAAATCCTATAAAACTATTAAAACTCTAAACCAAAAAAACCATAAAAAACCTTAAAACATAAAAAACACTAAACTCTGAACCCTAAGCCCTAAGAAAACAAAAGAAATCCTAAACTCTAAGCCCTAAGAAATCATAAACCCTAAATCCTAAAAACCTTTCAAAATCCCTAAACCTAAAAAACCCTAAAAATTCAAAAAAACCATAAAAACCCCTAAACCTAAAAATCCTAAGCCCTATACCCTATACCCTAATAAACCCTAAACCCTAAATCCTAAGAATCCCTAAACCCGAAGAAACTCTAAGAATCCCTAAAGCATAAAAAATCCTAAACCAAAAAAACCCTTAAAAAATCCTATAAAAACCTTTAAAAAGCTTAAACTTAAAAAACCCTAAAAAAATCTAAGCCCTATACCCTACACCATAAAAGCCCTACAAAAATCATAAACCTGAAACCCTAAACTCTAAACATTTAGAAAGCATAACCCTAAACCCTAATTCCTATGAAATCGCAAGAAAACTTAAACTCTAAAAAAACCTTAAGAAGTCTGAAACCCTAAGAATCCCTAAAACCCAAAATACCTTAAAAACCCTAAACCTAAAAACCCTAAAAATCCTAAAAAAAAACCTTTAAAAACCCTAATCCTAAAAAACTCTAAAAAAAAAAAACCTAAGCACTAAGCCCTAAACCCTAAATCCTTAGAAACCCTAAGAAATCCTAAATCCTTAGACCTAAATCCTAAACCCTTAAAAAACCTTAAAACCTTTAAAAACCCTAAATCCTAAAGACCACAAAAACCCTAAAAAACATTTAAAAATCCTAACCTTAAAAAACCCTAAGACCTAAACCCTAAAAACCCTAAAAAATCCTAAATGTAAAACCCTAAACCCTAAGCTTTAAGCCCTAAGAAACTCTAAACCCTAAGAGACCCTAAACTCTAAAGAACCCTTAAAAATCTTAGACCTAAAAACCCTTTAAAATCTTTAAAACCCATAAACCTAAAAAACCCTAAAAATAACCCTTAGCCCTAAGCCCTAATCCCTATACCCTAAAAAATCTTTAAAACCCTAAACCTAAAAAACCCTAAAAAAACCCTAAGAAACCTTAAAAACTCTAAGCCTAAAAAACCCTAAACCCTAAACCAATACCCCTAGACCCTAAGAAACCTAAATCCTAAACCCTAACCCTAGACCCTAGGCCTTAAGAAACCCTACACCTTAAGAAATCCTAAACCATAGAGAACACTAAAAAACCTTTAAAACCCTAACCCTAAAAAACAATAAAAAATCATAAAAATCTTTTAAAACTCTAAACCTTAAAAACCCTAAAATACCGTAAAAACCCTAAACTCTAAACCCTAAGCCCTAAGAAACCATAAACCCTAAACCCTAAAAAATCTTTAAAACCTTACAAAACCCCTAAACCTAAAAAACACTAAAAATCCAAAAAAAAACATTAAAACCCTACACCTAAAAAACTCTAAGCCCTATACCCTATACCCTAAAAAACCCTAAATCCTAAGAAACCCTAAACCCTAAAATCTAAGCCCTGGGAAACCCTAAACCCTAAGAAATCATTAACCTTAAAAACCCCTATAAACCTTAAAGAAAACCCTACACCTAAAAAACCCTATAAACCCTTAAAAAAATCTTTAAAACCCTAAGCCCTAAATCCCAAAACCTAGAAACCTTAAACCCTAAGAAACCCTAAACCTTGAGAAACCCTAAAAACCTTTAAAAATCCTAAACCTAAAAATCCTATAAAAATCCTAAAAACCTTAAAAAATCCTAAACCTAAAAAGCCTTAAAAAATCCTAAGTCCTAGACCCTAAACCTAAAAATACTAAAAACCCTAAGTCCTAAACCCTAAACCCTAAAAAAAAGCCCACACCTAAAACCTTAAAACCTAAATGTTAAGAAACCCTAAACCCTAAACCATAAGCCCTAAGAAACACAAAACCTTAAACCCTAAGAACCCCTAAACCCAAAGAAATCCTAAACCCTAAGAAAGCCTAAGAACCCCTAAACTCTAAGAAATTCTAAACCCTAAGAAACCCTAAACCCTAATAAAACCTTTAAAAACCCTAAACATGAAAAACCCTAAAAAATCCTAAAAACCCCTAAATCTAAAAAACCCTAAAAAAACCCAAAGTTTTAAATCCTACACCCTAAAAAACCCTAGAAATCCTAAACGTAAAACCCAAAACCCTAAAAATCATAAACCTAAAACCCTAAGCCCTAAGAAACCCTAAAACTCTAAGTCCTAAGAAATCTTAAGAAACCCTAAACCCAAGACACTAAGAAATCTTAGACTTAAACTCTAAGAAACCCTAAACCCTAAATAAACCAAAAGCCTAAAAACAACTTAAAACCCCTAAACCCTAATCCCTAAGAAACCCTAAATACCAAGAAACCCTAAAAAAAACCCTAAAACCTTTAAACCCCTAAACTTTAAAAACCCTAAAAACTAAAAATCCCTAAAAAGAACCCTAAATCTAAAAATCTTTAAAAAAACCCTAACCCTAAGCCCAAAACCATAATAAAACCCTAAACCCTAAATCCTAGGCCCTAAGACACCCCAAGCCCTAAACCCTAAGAAACCCTAAACCCTAAAAACCCTAAATACCTTTAAAAAATACCTAAGCCTAAAAAACCATTAAAAAAACCTAAACCCTAAAATCCCTTAAAAACCCCTAACCTTAAAACCCTATACCCTAAAAAACCTTAAAATATCTTTTAAAATCCTAAACAAAACCCTAAAAATCCTATAAAATCCTAAAAAACCCTAAGCCCTAAACCCTAAAAAAATCTAAACCTAAAACCTTAAACCCTAAGAAATCCTAAACCCTAAATCCTCAGCCCTAAATACTAAGCTATAAGAAACTCTAAGAAATCCTAAACCCTAAGAAACACTAAAAATATCCTAAATGCTAAACCCTAAGATAACCCTAACCCTAAAAACCTAAAAAAAAACTATAAAAAACCTTAAAACCCCTTAACCTAAAAATCCTAAAAAAATCTTTAAAACCCTAACCTAAATTACCCTAAAAAAGACCTAAAAACCTCTAAATCCTAAACCTAAAAAATCCTAAGCTCTAAACCCTAAAAAAACCCTAAAACTAAAACCCTATATACTAAGAAACCCTAAACCCTAAGCCCTAAGAAACCCTAAGAAACATTAAACCCTAAACACTAAGAAACCCCTAGAAACTTAAAACCCTAAGAAATCCTAAATCTTAAGCCTAAGAAATCCTAAAATCATTTAAAAACCCTAAACCTAAAAAACACTAAAAACCCTAAAAACCTTGAAAAACCCTAAACCTAAAAAACACTACAAACCATAATCCCTAAAAAACCCTAAATCTAAAACACTAAACCCTAAAAAATTACTAAAAACCCTTAAAAACCATTAACCTAAAATAACCCTAAAAAACTTTAAAAACCCTAAGCCCTAAACCCAAATAACCTTTGAAAAAAATCCTAAACCCTAAACCCTAAACCCTAAGAAACTCTAAGAATCCCTAAAGCCTAAAAAATCCCAAACCAAAAAAATCCTATAAAAACCTTTAAAAACCTTAAGCTTAAAAAAACCCTAAAAAAGCCTAAGTTCTAAACCCTAAACAATAAAAACCCTACAAAATTCCTAAACCTAAAACCCTAAACCTTTAGAAACCATAACCCTAAACCCTAATTCCTATGAAATAGTAAGAAAACCTACACTCTAAAAAAACCTTAAGAAGCCCTAAACCCTAAGAATCCCTAAAACCCAAAATACCTTTAAAAACCCTAAACCTAAAAAATCCTAAAAACCCTTTAAAACCCCTAATGCTAAAAAAACTCTAAAAAAAACATAAGCACTAAGCCCTAAACCCTAAATCCTAAACCCTACACTCAAAACCCAAAAACACTAAACCCTAAATCCTTACAAACACTAAGAAATCCCAAATCCTAAGAAGCCCAAAACCCTAACCCTTAGAAATCATAAATCCTAAAAAACTGTAAAAACCTTTAAAAACCCTAAATCCTTAAAACCACAAATACCCTAAAACAAACCTTTAAAAACCCTAACCTTAAAAACCCGAAAAAATCCTAAATCTAAAACCCTAAACTCTAAGCTTTAAGCCCTAAGAAATCCTAAACTCTAAAAACTCCTTAAAACCCTTAGACCTAAAACACCATAAGAACCCTTTAAAACTATAAACCTAAAAAACCCTTAAAATAACCCTAAACCTAAAAACCCTTAAGAAACCTCAAAAACTCTAAGACTAAAAAACCCTAAGTCCTAAACCCTAAACCCTAAACCTAAATGCCTAAACCTTAAGAAACCTAAATCCAAAACCCTAACCCTAGACCCTAGCCGTAAGAAACCCTACACCTTAAGAAATCCTAAACCATAGAAAACCCTAAAAAACTTTTAAAACCCTAACCCCAAAATACAATAAAAAATCCCAAAAAACTTTTAAAACTCTAAACCTAAAAAACCCTAAAAAACCTTAAAACCTTAAAAACCCTAAACTCTAAACCCTAAGCCCTAAGAAAACCGAAGAAATCCTAAACCCTAAGCCCTAAGAAACCATAAACCCTAAACCCTAAAAAACCCTAAAAACATTTCAAAACTCTTAAACCTAAAAAACCCTAAAAATAAAAAAAAACCTTAAAAAACCCTAAGCCCTATACCTTATACCCTAAAAACCCTAAACCCTAAATCCTAAGAAACCCTAAACCCAAACCCTAAGAAACCCTAAACCCTAAGAAACCCTTAACCGTAAAAACCCCTAAAAACCTTAAAGAAAACCCTAAACCCTAAAAACCCTTTTAAAATCTTTAAAACCCTAAACCTAAAAATCCCTTAAAAATCTTTAAATCCCTAAACCTAAAAAATACTTTAAAACCCTAAGCACTAAATCCGAATACCTAAGAAACCTTAATCCCTATGAAACCCTAAACCTTGAGAAACCCTAAAAACCTTTAAAAATCCTAAACCTAAAAACCCTAAAAACCTTTAAAAACCCTAAGTCCTAAACCCTAAAACACCCTAAACCTAAAACCCCAAACTCTAAACCCTAAAAACCTTTAAAAACCCCTAAACCTAAAAAAATCCTTAAAATCTTTAAAAACCCTAAACCCAAAAAACCCTAAGCCATAAATCCTAAAAAACCCTAAATCTAAGACCCTAAACCTTATGAAGCCCCAAACCCAAAGAAACCCTAAACCATAAAACCCTAAAAAACCCTTAAAATCCTTTAAAACGTTTAAAAACCCTAAATCTAAACACACTAAAAAAACCCTAAGTCCTAAACCCTAAATCCTAAACCATAAATAACTTTTAAAAAAACTAAACCTAAAACCTAAGCCCTAAGAAATCCTAAAAACCCTAAACCCTAACAAACCCTAAACTCTAAGAAATCCTAAAAAACACTTAAAAAACCCAAAACCTAAAAAAAAAAATTTAACCTTAAAAAACTCTAAAACTAAATAACCCTAAAAAAACCTTAAGCCCTAAACCCTAAACACTAAAAATCCCCTAAATCTAAAAACTTAAACCCTAAGCACTAAGAAACCCTAAACCATTAATCTTCAGAAACCCTAAACTCTAAAAAACCTTAAAAGCTAAAAAAGACCCTAAAAACCTTTAAAAAATCTAAAAACACCCTAGCCCTAAAACTTAAAAACCCTAAGAAATCCTAAACCGCAAAAAACCCTAAACCCTAAAATCTAAGAAACCCTAAGAAAACTTAAACCCCAAAAACCCTAAAAACTTTAAAAACCCATAAAAAACCATTAAAACCCTAAATCTAAAAAATCCTACTTTCTAAATCGAAAAAACCCTAAACTCTAAGAAGCCTTAAGCCTAAAAAACCCTAAAATATACTAAAAACCTTAAAAACCCTAAACCCTAAGCCCGAAACCTTAAACCCAAAAAATCTTTAAAAACCCTAAACCTAAAACCCTAGACCCTCAAAAACCCTAAACCCTAAATTCATAATCCTAAACCCTAAACCCTAAGAAACCCTAATCCCTAAGAAACCCTAAACCTTAAGAAACCCAAAAACCTAGAAAAACCTTTTAAAATCCTAAACCTGAAAAATACAAAAAACCCTAAAAAACCTTTTAAAATGCTAAACCTAAAAAACCCTATAAACAACTCTCAAACCTAAACCCTAAAAACCCCTATCAAAACCCTACATCTAAAACCCTAAACCCTAAGAAACACTAAACCTAAGAAACCAAAAATCCTAAATTCTAAAAAAATCGAAGAAATCTTATACCCTAAGAAACTTAACCCTAAAAAATCTTTAAAAACCTTAAACCCTAAAAAACTCTAAAAAAACACAAGACCTAAAATGCTAAATTCTAAGCCCTAAGAAACCATAAGAAACAAAAAACCCTAAACCTTAAATCCTAAACCCCATGAAACCATAAACTCTAAACCCTAAGCCCTAAGAAAACCGAAGAAATCCTAAACTCTAAGCCCTAAGAAACCCTAAACCCTAAACCCTAAAAAACCCTAAAAACCTTTCCAAACCTCTAAACCCTAAACCCTAAATCTTAGGCCCTAAGAAATCCTAAAAAACCCTAAACCCTAGGAAATCCAAATCTTAAGCCCTAAGAATCCTTAGGAATCCCTAAAACCCTAAATCCTAAAAAATCCCAAACACTAAACCCTAAGCCCTAAGAAACCCTAAACCCTAAACTCTAAGAAACCCTAGGAATCCCTAAATCCGAAACCCTATACCCTACAAAATCCTTTAAAACCTGAAATTTGAAACCCTAAACCCTAAACCTTTAGAAACCATAACCCTAAACCCTAATTCCTATGAAATCGTAAGAAATCCTAAACTCTAAAAAACCTTAAGAAGCCCCTAAACCCTAAGAATCCCTAAAACCCAAAATAACTTTGAAAACCCAAAACCTAAAAATCCTTTAAAAAAACCTTTAAAAACCATAATCCTAAAAATCTCTAAAAAAACCTAAGCAATAAGCCCTAAACCTAAATCCAAAACCCTAAACCCTAAACTCAAAACCCTAAAACACTAAACCCTAAACCCTAAATCCTTACAAGCCCTAAACCCTAAACCCTAAATCCTTAGAAACCCTAAACCCTAAACCCTTAGAAATTATAAACCCTAAAAACCTTTAAAAACCCTAAATCCTTAAAACCACAAAAACCATAAAAAAACCTTTAAAAACCCTAAGAAACCCTAAACTCAAAAAAACCCTTAAAAACCTTAGACCTAAAAAACCCTTAAAAAACCCCTAAAAATAACCCTAAGCCCTAAGCCCTAAACACTATACCCTAAAAAACCTTAAAAACCCTAAACCTAAAAAACCCAATAAAACCCCTAAGAAACCTTAAAAATTCTAAGCCTAAAAAACCCTAAACCCTAAACAAAAACCCCTAAACCCTAAGACACCTTAATTCCTAAACCCTAACCCTATACCCTGGCCTTAAAAACCCTACACCTTAAGAAATCCAACACCATAGAAAACCCTTAAAAACCTTTAAAACCCTAACCCTAAAAAAATTTAAAACTCTAAATCTAAAAAACCCTAAAACCCGTAAAAAACATTAAAAACTCTAAACTCTAAACCCTAAGCCCTAAGAAAATTTGAGAAATCCTAAACTCTAAGCCCTAAGAAACCATAAACCCTAAACCCAAAAAAACCCTAAAACCCTTTTAAAATCCCTAAACCTAAAAACCCTAAAGATCCAAAAAGAACCTAAAAAATTCCTAAACCTAAAAAAACTCTAAGCCCTATACCCTATGCCATAATTAATGCTAAACCCTAAGCCCTAAGCCCTAAGAAACCCTAAACCCTAAGAAATCCTTAATCCTAAAAACCCCTAAAAACCCTAAAAACCATTAAAAATCTTTAAAACCCTAACCCTAAAAAATGCTTTAAAACCCTACGCCCCAAATCCTAAAACCTAAGAAACCTTCTACCTTAAACCCTAAGAAACCCTAAACTCTAAAGAACCCTTAAAAACCTTAGATCTAAAAAACCCTTAAAAAACCTTTAAAAACCATAAACCTAAAAAAACCTAAAAATCACCCTAAGTCCTAAACCCTATACCTTAAGAAATCTTAAAAACTCTAAGCCTAAACAACCATAGACCCTAAACCAATACCCCTAAACCCTAAGAAACCTAAATCCTAAATCCTAGCCCTAGGTCCTAGGCCTTAAGAAACCCTACACCTTAAGAAATCCTAAACCTTAGAAAACCCTAAAAAACCTTTAAAACCCTAACCCTAAAAAACAACAAAAAATCCTAAAAAACTTTTAAAACTCTAAACCTTAAAAACCCAAAAATACCGTAACTAAACTCTGAACCCTAAGCCCTAAGAAAACCAAAGAAATCCAAAACTCTAAGCCCTAAGAAACCCTAAACCCAAAACCCAAAAAAATCTTTAAAACCTTACAAAACCCCTAAACCTAAAAAAACTCTTAAAATCCAAAAAAAAACTTTAAAAACCCTACACCTAAAAAACACTAAGCCCTATACCCTATACCTTCAAAAACCCTAAACCCTAAATCCTAAGAAATCCTAAACCCTAAGCCCTAAGAAACCCTTAACCTTAAAAACCCCTAAAACCTTAAAGAAAACCCTAAACCTAAAAAACCCTAAAAACCCTTTAAAAATCTTTAAAACCCTAAACCTAAAAAATACTTTAAAACCCTATGCCCTATATCCAAAAACCTAAGAAACCTTAAACCCTAAGAAACCCTAAACCTTGAGAAACCCTAAGAACCTTTAAGAATCCTTAAACTAAAACCCCTTTAAAAATCCTAAAAACCTTTAAAAACCCTAAACCTAAAAAGCCTTAAAAATTTCATAGTCCTAAACCCTAAAACTAAAACCCCAAACTCTAAACCCTAAAAACCTTTAAAAATCCCTAAACCTAAAAAAACCCTAAAAATCTTAAAAACCCTAAACCTAAAAAATCCTAAGCCCTAAATCTAAGACCCTAAACCTTATGAAGCCTCAAACCCAAAGAAACCCAAAGCCCTAAGAAACCCTAAACCCTAAAAACCATAAAACCCTAAAAAATCCTAAACATAAAAAACCCTTAAAATCCTTTAAAACCTTTACAAACCCTAAATCTAAACACGCTAAAAAAAACCTAAGCCCTAAATCCTAAACCTTAAAAAACTTTTTAAAAAACTTAACTTAAAACCCAAACCCTAAGAAACCCTAAGCCCTAAGCCCTGAGAAATCCGAAGAAACCCTAAACCCTAACAAACCCTAAACTCTAAGAAATCCGAAAAAAACACTTTAAAAACCCAAAACCTAATTTTTTTTAAAAAACCTTAAAAAACTTTACTCATAAAAAACCCTAAAAACACCTTAAACCCTAAACCCTAAACACTAAAAAAAATCCTAAAAAACCCCTAAATCTAAAAACCTAAACCCTTAACCTTAAGAAACCCTAAACTCTAAAAAACCCTAAAACCTAAAAAAGACACTAAAAACCTTTTTAAAATATAAAAAAAACCTAAGCTCTAAGAAATTCTAAACCCTAAACTCAAAGAAACTCTAGGAATCCCTAAACCCTATACCCTAAACAATCCTTAAAAACCTTACACCTATAAAAACCTCCAAAAAACCTTTAAAATCCTAAATCTAAAAACACTAAAAAACCCTAAGCCCTAAACCCTAAAAAAAACCACACCTAAAACCCTAAACCCTAGATGTTAAGAAACCCTAAACCCTAAACCATAATCCCTAATAAACCCTAAACCTTAAATCCTAAGAACCCCTAAACCCAAAGAAATCCTAAACCCTAAGAAAGCCTAAGAACCCCTAAACCCTAAGAAATTCTAAACCCTAAGTAACACTAAACCTTAAGAAATCCTAAACCCTTAATCCTAAGAAACACTAAACCCTAAAAAAAACCTTTAAAAAACCCTAAACCTCAAAAACCTTAAAAAATCCTAAAAACCCCTAAATCTAAAAACCCTAAAAAACCCAAAGCCTTAAATTCTAAACCCTAAAAAATCCTAAACGTAAAACCCTAAACCTTAAAATCATAAACCTAAAATCGTAAACCGTAAGAAACCCTACACTCTAAATCCTAAGAAATTTTAAGAAACCCTACCCTAGACACTAAGAAATCATAGCCCTAAACTCTAATAAATCGTAAACCCTAAATAAACAAAAACACTAAAAACAACTAAAACCCCTAAATCCTTAAACCCTAAGAAACCCTAAATACTAAGAAACCCTAAAAAAAACCTAAAAACCTTTAAACCCCTAAAACTTAAAAAACCCTAAAAATTAAAAAAATCCCTAAAAAGAACCCTAAATCTAAAAATCTTAAAAAACCCTAAGCTCTAAGCCAAAAATTCTAATAAAACCCTAAACCCTAAATCCTAGGCTCTAAGACACCCCAAGCCCTAAACCCTATACCCTATACCCTATGCCCCATACCCTAAAAAATCTTGAAGCCCTAAATCCTAAACACTAAAAAACCCTAAAAAAATCCCTAAATCTAAAAACCTAAACCCTAAGCACTAAGAAACCCTAAACCCTTAACATTAAGAAACCCTAAACTCTAAAAAACACCCTAGCCCTAAAACTTAAAAACCCTAAGAAATCCTAAACTGCAAAAAACCCTAAACCCTAAAATCTAAGAAACCTTAAACCCCAAAAACCCTAAAAACTTTAAAAACCCATAAAAAAGCCTTAAACCTTTTAAAACCCTAAATCTAAAAAATCCTAGTTTCTAGATTGAAAAAACTTTAAACCCTAAACCCTAAACTCTAAGAAGTCTTAAGCCTAAAAAACCCTAAAATACCCTAAAAATCTTAAAAACCCTAAACCCTAAGCCCGAAACCTTAAACCCTAAAAATCTTTAAAAAACCCTAAACCTAAAATCATAGACCCTCAAAAACCCTAAACCCTAAATCCTAAATCCTAAATCCTAAACCCTAATCCCTAAGAATCCCTAATTCCTAAGACACCCTAAACCCTAGAAAAACCTTTAAAAACCCTAAACCTAAAAAATACAAAAAAACCCTAAAAAATGCTAAACCTAAAAAACCCTATAAACAACTCTCAAACCTAAACCCTAAAAACCCCTATAAAAACCCTACATCTAAAACCCTAAACCCTAACAAACATTAAACCTAAGAAACCAAAAATCCTAAATTCTAAAAACACCGAAGAAATGCTATACCCTAAGAAACTTAACCCTAAACCCTAAAAAATCTTTAAAAACCCTAAACCCAAAGAAAACCCTAAGCCCTAAACTCTAAAAAACTCTAAAAAAACACAAGACCTAAAATGCTTAATCCTAAGCCCTAAGAAACCATAAGAAACAAAAAACTCTAAACCTTAAATCCTAAACCCCATGAAACCCTAAACCCTAAATCTTAGGCCCTAAGGAATCCTAAAAAACTCTAAACCCTAGGAAATCAAAATCTTAAGCCCTAAGAATCCTTAGGAATCCCTAAAACCCTAAATCCTAAAAAATCCCAAACACTAAACCCTAAGCCCTAAGAAACCCTAAACCTTAAACTCTAAGAAACCCTAGGAATCCCTAAACCCTAAACCCTAAAAAATCCTTAAAAACCTTAAACCTATAATACCCTAAAAAAAACCTCAAAAAACCTTTAAATCCTAAATCTAAAAACCCTAAAAAACCCACACCTAAAACCCTAAACCCTAAATGTTAAGAAACACTAAACCCTACACCATAAGCCCTAAGAAACCCTAAACCTTAAACCCTATGAACTTCTAAACCTAAAAAAATTCATATACCCTAAGAAAGCCTAAGAACCCCTAAACCCTAATAAACCCTAAGAAACGCTAAACCTTAAGAAATCCTAAACCCTTAACCCTAAGAAACCCTAAACCCAAACAAAACCTTTAAAAACTTTAAGCCTCAAAAACCCTAACAAATCATAAAAAACCCTAAATCTAAAAAACCCTAAAAAACCCAAAGCCTTAAATCCTGAACCCAAAAAATCCTAAACGTAAAACCCGAAACCCTAAAAATCATAAACCTAAAACCCTAAACCCTAAGCCCTAAGAAACCCTAAACTCTAAATCCTAAGAAATCTTAACAAACCCTAAACCCAAGACACTAAGAAATCTTAGCCCTAAACCCTAAGAAACCCTAAACCCTAAATAATCAAAAACCCTAAAAACACCTTAAAACCCCTACACCCTAATCCCTAAGAAACCCTAAAAACTAAGAAACCCTAAAAAAAAACCCAAAATACCTTTAAACCCCTAAACATGATAAACCCTAAAAACTAAAAAATCCCTAAAAAGAACCCTAAATCTAAAAATCTTTAAAAAAACCCTAAGCCCTAAACCCAAAACCCCAATAAAACCCTAAACCCTAGGCCCTAAGACACCCCAAGCCCTAAACCCTAAGAAACCCTAAACTATAAATCCTAAGAAACCCTAAAAACCTTTTAAAAAAACCTAAGCCCAAAATCCCATTAAAAAAACCTAAACCCAAAAATCCCTAAAAAATCCCTAACCTTAAAACCCTAAACCCTAAAAAACCATAAAAAAACTTAAAAAACCCTAAACAAAACCCTAAAAACCTTTTAAAACCCTAAAAAGACTCCAAAAACCCCTAAAAACCTTTGAAAATCCCTAACCTAAAAAACCCTATAAAACCTTTAAAAACCCTAAACCTAAAAAACCCGAAGCCCTAAACCCTAAAAAAGCTAAACCTAAAACCCTAAAACCCTAAACCCTAAACCCTAAGAAATCCTAAACCCCAAATCCTAAGCTCTAAAAAACTCTGAGAAATCCTAAACACTAAGAAACACTAAAAAAATCATAAACCCTAAACACTAAGATACCCAAAACCCTAAAACCCCAAAAAAAAACTCTAAAAAACCTTTAAACCTCTAAACCTAAAAATGCTAAAAAAACTCTAAAAAACCTTAAAAACCCTAAACCTAAAATACCCTAAAAAAGACCTACAAACCTTTAAAAATCCTAAACCTAAAAAATCCTAAGCTCTAAACCCTAATAACCTCTAATCCCTAGAAAACCTAAACCCCAAGAAACCTAAAACCCTAAGAAATCCTAAATCCTAAGCCCTAAGAAATCCTAAAAAAATTTAAAAACCCTAAACCTAAAAAACACTAAAACTCCTAAAAACCATACGCCCTAAAAAAATACAGAAAACCATTAAAAACCATAAACCTAAAAAACCCTAAAAAAACTTTAAAAACGCCAACCCTAAAAAATGCAAAGCCCTAAACCCTAAAAACCTTTTAAAAAATCCTAAACCCTAAACCCTAAGAAACTCTAAGAATCCCTAAAGCCTAAAAAATCCTAAACCTAAAAAACCCATAAAGAATCCTTTAAAAACATTAAACTTAAAAAACCCAAAAAAACCCTAAACCATAAAAAGCCCTACAAAAATCCCAAACCTGAAACCTTAAACCCTAAACCCTAAACCCTAATTCCTATGAAATCGTAAGAAAATCTAAACTCTAAAAAAAACCTTAAGAAGCCCTAAACCCTAAGAATCTCTAAAACATAAAATACCTTCAAAAGCCCTAAACCTAAAAAACCCAAAAATCCTAAAAAACCTTTAAAAACCCTAATCATAAAAAACTCTAAAAAAACCCTAAGCCCTAAACCCTAAATTCAAAACTCTAAAACACTAAACCCTAAACCCTTAGAAACCCTAAGAAATCCTAAATCCTAAGAAGCCCTAAACCCTAAACCCTTAGAAATTATAAACCCTAAAAAACCCTAAAAACCTTTAAAAACCCTAAGTCCTTAAAACCATAAAAACCCTAAAACAATCCTCTATAAACCCTAACCTTAAAAAACCCTAAGACCTAGACCCAAAGAAATCCTAAACCATAAGCCCTAAGAAACCATAAACCCTAAACCCTAAAAACCTTTCAAAACCCCTAAACCTAAAAAACCCTAAAAATCTTTAAAAAACCTTAAACCTATAAAACCCTAAGCCCTATACCCTAAAAAACCCTAAACCTTAAATCCTAAGAAATCCTAAACCCTAAGCCCTAAGAAACCCTAAACCCTAAGAAACCCTTAACCCAAAAAACCCCTAAAAACCTAAAAACCCTTAGCACCTAAAACCCTAAACCCTAAATGTTAAGAAACCCAAGACCATAAGCCGTAAGAAACCCTAAACCCTAAACCCTAAGAAACCCTATGAACCCATAAACCCTAAGAGATCCTAAACTCTAAGAAACCCTAAGAAATGCTAAACCTTAAGAAATCCAAAATCCTTAATCCTAAGAAACCCTAACAAAACCTTTAAAAACCCTAAACCTCAAAAACCATAAAAAAAAATACTAAAAAACCCTAAAACTAAAAAACCTAAAAAAACCAAAGCCTTAAATCCTACACCTAAAAAAACCCTAAAAATCCTAAACGTAAAACCCTAAACCCTAAAAATCATAAACCTAAAACCCTAAACCCTAAGAAACCCTAAACTCTAAATCCTAACAAATCTTAAGAAACCCTAAACCTAGGACACTAAGAAATCTTATCCCTAAACCCTAAGAAACCCTAAGCCCCAAATAACCCAAAACCCTAAAAAAACAACTTAAAACCCCTAAACCCTAATCCCTAAGAAACCCTAAACACTAAGAAACCATTTAAAACCTTAAAATCTTTAAACCCTTAAACATAAAAAACCCTAAAAACTAAAAAAATCCCTAAAAAGAACCCTAAATCTAAAAATCTTTAAAAAAAACCCTAAGCCCAAAACCCTAATAAAACCCTAAACCCTAGACCCTAAGACACCCCAAGCCCTAAACCCTAAGAAACACTAAACTATAAATTCTAAGAAACCCTACACCCTAAAAACCTTTAAAAAAACCTAAGCCTAAAAAACCATTAAAAAAAACCAAAACCCTAAAATCCCTAAAAAAAAACCCAAACCTTAAAACACTAAACCCTAAAAAAACCTTAAAAAATCTTTAAAAACCCTAAATAAAACCCTAAAAAAACTCTGAAAAACCCTTAAAACCTTTAAAAACCCTAAACCTAAAAACCCTAAGCCCTAAACCCTAAAAAAATCTAAACCTAAACCCCTAAACCTTAAGAAATCCTAAACCCTAAATCCTAAGCCCTTAATCCTAAGCTCTAAGAAACTCTAAGAAATCCTAAACCCTAAGAAACACTAAAAAATCCTAAACACTAAGATACCCCAAACCCTAAAAACCCAAAAAAAACTCTAAAAAACCTTAAAACCCCTAAACCTAAAAACCCTAAAAAAAGTTTAAAACCCTAAACCTAAAATACCTTTAAAAAGACCTAAAAACCTTTAAAAATCCAAAACCTAAAAAAGCCTAAGCTCTAAACCCTAAAAAGCCCTAAATACTAAGAAACCCAAGACCCTAAGCCCTAAGAAACTCTCAACCCTAAACCCTAAGAAACCCCAAGAAACCTAAAGCCCTAAGAAATCCTAAAAACTTTTAAAAACCCTAAACCTAAAAAACACTAAAACCCCTAAAAACCTTGAAAACCCCTATGAAAACCCTACATCTAAAACCCTAAACCCTAAGAAACACAAAACCTAAGAAACCAAAAATCCTAAACTCTAAGAAAACCTAAGAAACCCTATACCCTAAGAAATTTAACCCTAAACCCTAAAAAACTCTAAAAAACCATAGACATAAAATGATAAATCCAAAGCCCTAAGAAACAATAAGAAACAAAAAAACACTAAACCATAAATCCTAAACCCCATGAAACCCTAAACCCTAAATCTTAAGCCCTAAGAAATCCTAAAAAACCCTAAACCCTAAGAAATCAAAATCATAAGCCCTAAGAAATCCTAAAAAGCCCTTAACCCTAAACTCTAAGAAACCCTAAACCCTAAACTCTAAGAATCCCTAGGAATCCCTAAAACCCTAAATCCTAAGAAATTCTAAACACTAAACCCTAAGCCCTAAGAAACCCTAAACTCTAAGAAACCCTAGGAATACCTAAACCCTATACCTTAAAAAATCCATAAAAACCTTTAAAAACCTTAAACCTATAATACCCTAAAAAAACATCCAAAAAACCTTTAAAATCCTCAATCTAAAAACCCTAAAAAAACCCTAAGCCCTTAAACCCTAAACCCTAAAAAAAAAACCTCACCTAAAACCCTAAACCCTAAACCATAAGACTTAAGAAACCCTAAACCTTAAACCCTAAGAACCTCTAAACCCTATGCCCTAAGAAACCAAAAGCCCTAAACTCTAAGAAACTCTAGGAATCCCTAAACCCTATACCCTAAAAAATCCTTAAAAACCTTAAAAAACCTTTAAAAACCTTTAAAATCCTAAATCTAAAAACCCTAAGCCCTAAACCCTAAACCCTTGGCCCTAAGACACCCCAAGCCCTAAATCCTTGGCCCTAAGACACCCCAAGCCCTAAACCCTAAGAAACCCTAAACTATAAATCCTAAGAAACCCTAAACCCTAAAAACCTTTTAAAAAAACCTAAGCCTAAAAAACCATTAAAAAACCTAAACCCTAAAATCCCTAAAAAAAAACCCTAACCTTAAAACCCTAAACCCTAAAAAAATGCTAAAAATATCTTTAAAAACCCTAAACCTAAAAATTCCTAAACAAAACCCTAAATATCTTTTAAAACCCTAAACCTAAAAATTCCTAAACAAAACCCTAAAAAATCTATTAAAACACCTAAAAACCTTTAAAAATCCTAAACCTTAAAAACCCTATAAAACCTTTAAAAACCCTAAACCTAAAAAACCCTAAGACCTAAACCCTAAAAAATCTAAATCTAAAACCCCAAACCCTAAGAAATCCTAAACCCTAAATCCTAAGCTCTAAGAAACTCTAAGAAATCCTAAACTCTAAGAAATAGTAAAAAATCCTAAACCCTTAACACTAAGATCCCCAAATCCCTAAACCTATAAATCCTGGAAAACTCTAAAAAACCTATAAAATTCTAAACCTAAAATACCCTAAAAAAAGACCTAAAAACCTTTCAAAATCCTAAGCTCGAAACCCTAAAAAATCCTAAATACTAAAAAACCCTAAACCCTAAGTCCTAAGCCCTAATCCCTAAAACACCCTAAACCTTAAACCCCAAGAAACCTAAAACCCTAAGAAATCCTAAATCCTAAGCCCTAAAAAATCCTAAAAACCCTAAAAACCTTGAAAAACCCTAAACCTAAAAAACCCTAAAAACCATACGCCCTAAAAAACCCTAAACCTAAAACACTAAACCCAATAAAAAAAATACTAAAAACCCTTTAAAACCATAAACCTAAAAAACCCTAAAAAATATTTAAAACTCTAAGCCCTAAACCCTAAAAACCTTTAAAAAATCCGAAACCCTAAGAAACTCTAAGAATCCCTAAAGCCTAAAAAACCTTTAAAAAATCATATAAAAACCTTAAACTTAAAAACCTAACCCTAAACGCTAAACCATAAAAAGCCCTACAAAAATCCTATACCTGAAACCCTAAACCCCAAACCTTTAGAAACCATAACCCTAAATCCTAATTCCTTTGAAACCGTAAGAAAACCTAAACTCTAACAAAAACTTAAGAAACCCTAAACCTTAAGAATCCCTAAAACCAAAAATACCTTTAAAAAACCCTACACCTAAAAAACCTAAAAAACCTTAAAAATCCTAATCCTAAAAAACTCTAAGACAAAACTAAGCACTAAGCCCTAAACCCTAAATCCTAAACTCAAAACCCTAAAACACTAAACCCTAAACCCTAAATCCTAAACTCAAAACCCTAAAACACTAAACCCTAAACCCTTTAAAACCCTAAGAAATCCTAAATCCTAAGAAGCCCAAAACCCTTAGAAATAATAAACACAAAAAAGCCCTAAAAACCTTTAAAAACCCTAAATCCTTATAACCACAAAAACCCTAAAAAACATTTTAAAATCCTAACCTTAAAAACCCTAAGAAAACCCTAAAAAAACCCTAAAAAATCTAAATCTAAAACCCTAAACCCTAAGCATTAAGCCCTAAGAAACCCTAAACCCTAAGAAACACTAAACTCTAAAAAAACCCTTAAAACCCTTAGACCTAAAAAACCCTAAAAACCTTTAAAAACCATAAACCTAAAAAACCCAAAAAATAACCCTAAACCCTATACCCTAAAAAACCTTCAAAACCCTAAACCTAAAAAACCCTAAAAAACCCCTAAGAAACCTTAAAAACTCTAAGCCTAAAAAACCCTAAGTCCTAAACCCTAAACCTAAACCCCTAAACCCTAAGAAACCTAAATCCTAAACCCTAATCCTAGACCCTAGGCCTTAAGAAACCCTACACCTTAAGAAATCCTAAACCATAGAAAACACTAAAAAACCTTTAAAACCCTAACCCTAAAAAACAATAAAAAATCCTATAAAGCTATTAAAACTCTAAACCTAAAAAACCGTAAAAACATTAAAAACCCTAAGCCTTAAGAAAACCGAAGAAATCCTAAACCCTAAGCCCTAAGAAACCATAAACCCTAAACCCTAAAAACCTTTCAAAACCCCTAAACCTAAAAAACACTAAAAGTCCAAAAAACAACTTAAAAAACCCTAAACCTAAAAAACCCTAAGCCCTATACCTTATACACTAAAAAACCCTAAACCCTAAATCCTAAGAAACCCTAAACCCTAAACCCGAAGAAACTCTAAGAATCCCTGAAGCATAAAAAATCCTAAACAAAAAAAACCCTTAAAAAATCATATAAAAACCTTTAAAAACCTTAAACTTAAAAAACCCTAAAAGAAACCTAAACACTAAACCATAAAAAGCCCTACAAAAATCCTAAGAAATCCAAAACCCTAAACCCTAAGAAACCATAAACCCTAAAAAATCTTTAAAATTTTACAAAACCCCTAAACCTAAAAAACTCTAAAAGTCCAAAAAATAACCTTAAATACCCTACACCTAAAAAATCCTAAGCCTTATACCCTATACCCTATACCCTAAAAAACCCTAAATCCTAAGAAACCCTAAGCCCTAAGCCCTAAGAAACCCTAAGAATCCTTAACCTTAAAAACCCCTAAAAACCATAAAGAAATCCCTAAACCTAAAAAACCCTTAAAAAATCATATAAAAAGCTTTAAAAACCTTAAACTTAAAAAACCCTATAAAAAACCTAAGCCCTAAACTCTAAACCATAAAAAGCCCTACAAAAATTCTAAACTTGAAACCCTAAACCCTAAACCTTTAGAAAGCATAACCCTAAACCCTAATTCCTATGAAATCGCAAGAAAACCTAAACTCTAAAAAACCCTTAAGAAGCCCTAAACCTTAAGAATCCCAAAAACCCAAAATACCTTAAAAACCCTAAGCCGAAAAGCCCTAAAAATCCTTTAAAAAAACCTTTAAAAACCCTAATCCTAAAAAACTCTAAAAAAAAAATCCCTAAGCACTAAGCCCTAAACTCTAAACCCTAAACTCAAAACCTAAAACATAAAACCCAAAACCCTAAATCTTTAGAAACCCTAAGAAATCCTAAATCCTTAGAAGCCCTAAACCCTAAACCCTTAAAAATCATAAACCCTAAAAAACCCTAAAAACCCTAAATCCTTAAAATCACAAAAACCCTAAAAAACATTTTGAAACCCTAACCTTAAAAAACCCTAAGACGTAAACCCTAAAAACCCTAAAAACCCTAAAAAATCCTAAGCCCTATACCCTATATCCTATACCCTAAAAACCCTAAATCCTAGGAAACCCTAAACCCTAAGCCCTAAGAAACCCTAAGAATCCCTTAACCTTAAAAACCCCTAAAAACCTTAAAGAAAACCCTAAACCTAAAAAACCCTCAAAAAATCTTTAAAACCCTAAACCTAAAAAATGGTTTAAAACCCTAAGCCCTAAATCCAAAAACCTAAGAAACCCTAAACCTTGAGAAACCCTAAAAACCTTTAAAAATCCTAAACCTAAAAACCCTTTAAAAATCCTAAAAACCTTAAAAAACCCTAAACCTAAAAAGCCTTAAAAATCCTAAGTCCTAAAACCTCAAACTCTAAACACTAAAAACCTTTAAAAACCACTAAACCTAAAAAAACCCTAAAAATCTTTTAAAACCCTAAACCTAAAAAACCCTAAGCCCTAAATCTAAGACCCTAAACCCTATGAAGCCCCAAACCCAAAGAAACCCTGGGCCCTATGAAATCCTAAACCCTAAAAACCATAAAACCCTAAAAAATCCTAAACATAAAAAACCCTTAAAATCCTTTAAATCCTTTAAAAACCCTAAATCTAAACACAATAAAAAACCCTAAGCCCTAAATCCAAAATCCTAAACCTTAAAAAACTTTAAAAAAAACTAAACCTAAAATCCTAAACCCTAAGAAACCCTAAATGCTAAGAAACCCTAAGCCCTAAGCCCAAAGAAATACGAAGAAACCCTAAACCCTAAGCAAACCCTAAACTCTATGAAATCCGAAAAAACACTTAAAAAAACCCAAAATCTAATTTTTTTTTTAAAACCCCTAAATCTAAAAACCTAAACATTAAGCGCTAAGAAACCCTAAACCCTTAACCTTAAGAAACCAAACCCTAAACTCTAAAAAACCGTAAAACTTAAAAAAGACACTAAAAACCTTTTAAAAATCTAAAAAAAACCTAGCACTAAAACTTAAAACCCCTAAGAAACCCTAAACCCTAAATCCTAAACCACAAAAAACCCTAAAAACTTTAAAAACCCTTAAACCCATAAAAAGCCTTAAAACCTTTTAAAACCCTAAATCTAAAAATCCTAAACCCTAAACTCTAAGAAGCCCTAAGCCTAAAAAACCCTAAAATACCCTAAAAACCTTCAAAACCCTAAACCCTAAGCCCGAAACCTTAAACCCTAAAAATCCTAAAAAGCCCTAAACCTGAAACCCTAAACCCTAAATTCTAAACCTTAAGCTCTAAGAAACACTAAACTTTAAGAAACCCTAAACCCTAGAAAATCCTTTAAGAAACCCTAAACCCTAGAAAAACCTTTAAAAATCCTAAACCTAAAAAATCTTTAAAAAAATCTTTAAAATGCTAAACCTAAAAAACCCTATAAAAAACTCTCAAACCTAAACCCTAAAAACCCCTATAAAAACCCTACATCTAAAACCCTAAACCCTAAGAAACAAAAAATCCTAAACTCTAAAAAAACCTGAAACCCATACCCTAAGAAACTTAACCCTAAACTCTAATAAAACCTTTTAAAACCATAAACCTAAAGAAACACCCTAATCCCTAAACGCTAAAAACTCTAAAAAAACCCTAGATCTAAAATGCTAAATCATAAGCCCTAAGAAACCATAAGAAACAAAAAATCCTAAACCCTAAACCCCATGAAACACTAAACCCCAAATCTTAAGCCCTAAGAAATCCTAAAAAACCCTAAACCCTAAGAAATCTAAATCTTAATCCGTAAGAAATCCTAAAGAACCCTTAACCCTAAACTCTAAGAAACCCTAGGAATCCCTAAAACCCTAAATCCTAAAAAATCCTAAACACTAAACCCTAAGCTCTCAGATATTCTAAACCCTAAACTCTAAGAAACCCTAGGAATCCCTAAACCCAAAACCCTATACCCTAAAAAATCCTTAAAAACCTTAAAAAACCTCCAAAAAACCTTTAAAATCCTAAATAAAAAAATACTAAAAAACCCTAAGCCCAAAACCCTAAACCCTAAAAAAAACCACACCTAAAACCCTAAACCTTAAAGCATAAGCCCTAAGAAACCCTAAACCTTAAACCCTAAGAATCCCTAAACCCAAAGAAATCCAAAACCCTAAGAAAGCCTAAGAACCCCTAAACCCTAAGAAATCCAAAAAACACTATAAAAACTTAAAAATCCTAAACCTAAAAACCCTAATCCCTAAACCCTAAAAAAATCTAAACCTAAAACCCTAAACCCTTAGAAATCCTAAGCTCTAAGAAACACTAAGAAATCCAAAACCCTAAGAAATACTAAAAAATCCTAAACACTAAAATACCCCAAACCCTAAAAACCCAAAAAAAAAACTCTAAAAAACCTTAAAACCCCTAAACCAAAAATACCCTAAAAAGGACCGAAACACCTTTAAAAACACTAAACCTAAAAAATCCTAAGCTCTAAACCCTAAAAAACCCTAAACCCTAAGCCCTAAGCCCTAAGAAACCCTAAACTCCAAAAAACCTAAAACCCTAAGAAATCCTAAATCCTAATCCCTAAGAAATCCTAAAAACTTTTTAAAACCCTAAACCTAAAAAACACAAACCCCAAAAAACCTTGAAAACCCTAACCCTAAAAACCATACGCCCTAAAAAACCCTAAACCTAAAACCCTAAACCCTAAAAAATACTAAAAACCCTTAAAAACCATAAACCTAAAAAACCCTTAAAAACTTTTAAAACCCTAACCCTAAAAAATGCTAAGCCCTAAACCCTAAAAACCTTTTAAAAAATCCTAAACCCTAAGAAACTCTAAGAATCCCTAAGGCCTAAAAAATCCCTTAAAAAATCCTATAAAAACCTTTAAAAACATTAAACTTAAAAAACACTAAAAAAACCTAAGCCCTAAACCCTAAACCATAAAAAGCCCTACAAAAATACTAAACTTGAGACCCTAAACCCTAAACCTTTAGAAACCATAACCCTAAACCCTAATTCCTAAGAAACCGTAAGAAAACCTAAACTCTAAAAAAATCCTTAAGAAGCCCTAAAGCCTAAAAAACTTAACCCTAAACCCTAAAAAACTTAACCCTAAACCCTAAAAAACCTTTTAAATTCCTAAACCCTAAGCCTTAAACCCTAAAAAACTCTAAAAAAAACCCTAGACCTAAAATGCTAAATCCTAAGCCCTAAGAAACCATAAGAAAAAAAATCCCTAAACCTTAAATCCTAAACCCTAAATCCCATGAAACACTAAACCCTAAATCTTAAGCCCTAAGAAATCCAAAAAAACCCTAAACCCTAAGAAATCTAAATCTTAAGCCCTAAGAAATCCTAAAAAACCTTTAACCCTAAACTCTAAGAAACCCTAAACCCTGAACTCTAAGAAACCCTAGGAATCCCTAAAACCCTAAATCCTAAGAAATCCTAAACATAAACCCTAAGCCCTAAGAAATCCTAAACCGTAAACTCTAAGAAATCCTAGGAATCCCTAAACCCTAAAAAACCTTAAAAACCTTAAAAACCCTTAAACCTATAAAACCCTAAAAAAACATCCAAAAAACATTTAAAATCCTAAATTAAAAAACCCTAAAAAATCCTAAGCCCTATACCCTACACCCTAAAAAAACCCACACCAAAAACCTTAAACCCTAAATGTTAAGAAACCCTAAACCATAAGCCCTTAGAAACCCTAAACCTTAAGCCCTAAGAACACCTAAACCAAAAGAAATCATAAACCCTAAGAAAGCCTAAGAACCCCTAAACCCTTAGAAACCCTAAGAAATGCTAAACCTTAAGAAATCCTAAACCCTTAACCCTATGAAACCCTAAACCCTAACAAAACCTTTAAGAACCCTAAACCTCAAAAACCCTAAAAACCCAAAGCCTTAATCCTAATCCCTAAAAATCCTAAACGTAAAACCCTAAACCCTAAAAATCATAAACCTAAAATCCTAAAGCCTAAGCCCTAAGAAACCATAAACTCTAAATCCTAAGAAATTTTAAGAAACCCTAAACCCAAGACACTAAGAAATCCTAGCCCTAAACCCTAAACCATAAATAACCCAAAACCCTAAAAACACTTTAAAACCCCAAACCCTAAGAAACCCTAAAAAAACCGTAAAAACCTTTAAACCCCTAAACTTAAAAAACCCTAAAAACTAAAATATCCCTAAAAAAAACCCTAAATCTAAAAATCTTTTAAAAATACTCTAAGCCCTAAGCCCAAAATCCTAATAAAACCCTAAACACTAATCCTAGGCCCTAAGACACCCCAAGCCCTAAACCCTAAGAAACCCTAAACTATAAATCCTAAGAAACCCTAAACCCTAAAAACCTTTAAAAAACCTAAACCTTAAAAACCATTAAAAAAACCTAAACCCTAAAATCCCTAAAAATCAAACCCTAACCGTAAAACCCTAAATCCTAAAAAACCCTAAAAAGAACTCTAAAAAACCCTAAAAACCTTTTAAAATCCTAAACCTAAAAACCCTATAAAACCTTTTATAACCCTAAACCTAAAAACCCTAAGCCCTAAACCCTAAAAAAATCAAAACCTAAAACCCTAAACCCTAAATCCTAAGAACTAAGAAACTCTAAGAAATCCTAAACCCTAAGAAACATTAAAAAAATCCTAAACTCTAAACACTAAGATACTCCAAACCCTAAAAATCCAAAAAAAAACTCTAAAAAACCTTTAAATCCCTCAACCTAAAAATCCTAAAAAACTCTAAAAAAAAACCTTTAAAACCCTAAACCTAAAATACCCTAAAAAAGACCTAAAAACCTTTAAAACTCCTAAAAATATACTAAGCTCTAAACCCTAAAAAACCCTAAATACTAAGAAACCCTAAACCCTAAGAAACACCAAGTAACCTAAAACCTTAAGAAATCCTAAATCCTAAGCCCTAAGAAATCCTAAAAACTTTTATACACCCTAAATCTAAAAAAACTAAAAACCCTAAAAACCTTGAAAAAGCTAAACCTAAAAAACCATAAGCCCTAAAAAACCCTAAACCTAAAACCTTAAACCCTAAAAAAATACTAAAAACCCTTAAAAACCATAAACCTAAAAACCCTTAAAAAACCCTAAGTCCTAAACCCTAAAACACCCTAAACCTAAAACCCAAAACTCTAAACCCTAAAAACCTTTAGAAACCCCTAAACCTAAAAAAACCCTAAACCTAAAAAACCCAAACCCTTAAATCCTAAAAAAAAACCTAAATCTAAGACCCTAAACTCTATGAAGCCCAAAACCCAAAAAAACCCTAAAAAACCTTAAGCCCTAAACCCTAAACACTAAAAACCCCTTAAAAAATCCCTAAATCTAAAAGCCTAAATCCTAAGCGCTAAGAAACCCTAAACCCTTAACCTTAAGAAATCGTAAACCCTAAAAAACCCTAAAACCTAAAAAAGACCCTAAAAACCTTTAAAAATCTAAAAAGCCATATCCCTAAAACTTAAAAACCCTAAGAAACCCTAAACCCTAAATCCAAAACAACAAAAAACCCTAAAACCTAATATCTAAGAAACCTTAAACCCCAAAAAATCCTAAAAACTTTAAAAACCCTAAAACCCAGAAAAAGCCTGAAAACCTTTTAAAACCCTAAATCTAAAAATTCCTAAGTTCTAAATTGACAAAACCCTAAACCCTAAACTCTAAGAAGCCCTAAGCCTAAAAAACTCTAAAATACCCTAAAACCTTAAAAACCCTAAACCCTAAGCCCGAAACCTTAAACCCTAAAAATCTTTTAAAAACCCTAAACCTAAAACCCAAGACCCCCTAAATCCTAAATCCTAAGCCCTAAGAAACCCTAAGCCCTAAGAAACCCTAATCCCTAAGAAACCCTAAACCTTAAGAAACCCTAAACCCTAGAAAAACCTTTAAAAATCCTAAACCTAAAAAATCCAGAAAACCCTAATAAACTGCTAAACCTAAAACCTCCTATAAATAGCTCTCAAACCTAAACCCTAAAAAACCCGATAAAAACCCTACATCTAAAACCCTAAACCTTAAGAAACACTAAACCTAAGAAACCAAAAATCCTAAACTCTAAAAAAACCTAAGAAACCCTATACCCTAAGAAACATAACCCTAAATCCTAAAAAACTTTTAAAACCCCTAAACCCAAAGAAAACCCTAAGCCCTAAACCCTAAAAAAACTCTAAAAAAACAACCTTAGACCTAAAATGCTAAATCCTAAGCCCTAAGAAACCATAAGAAACAAAAAACCCTAAACCTTAAATCCTAAACTCTAATAAACCCTAAACCCCATGAAACACTAAACCCTAAATCTTAAGGCCTAAGAAATCCAAAAAAACCCTAAACCCTAAGAAATCTAAATCTTAAGCCCTAAGAAATGCTCAAAACCCTTAACCCTAAACTCTAAGAAACCCAAAACCTCTAAGAAACCTAGGAATCCCTAAAACGCTAAATCCTAAGAAATCCTAAACACTAAACCCTGAGCCCTAAGAAATCCTAAACCCTAAACTCTAAGAAACCCTAGGAATCCCTAAACCCTATACCCTAAAAAATCCTTAAAATCCTTAAAAAGCCTTAAACCTATAAAACCGTAAAAAAAAAACTCCAAAAAATATTAAAAATCCTAAATCTAAAAACCCTAAAAAACCCAAAGCCCTAAACCCTAAACCCTAAAAAAAAAACACCCAAAACCCTAAATCCTAGATGTTAAGAAACCCTAAACCATAAGCCCTATGAAAACCTAAACCTTAAACCCTAAGAACCCTTAAACCCAAAGAAATCCTAAACCCTAAGAAAGCCTAAGAACCCCTAAACCCTAAGAAATCCTAAACCCTAAGAAACCCTAAGAAATGCTAAACCTTAAGAAATCCTAAATCCTTAATCCTATGAAACCCTAAACCCTAACAAAACCTTTAAAAACCCTAAACCTCAAAAACCCTAAAAAATACTACAAAACCCTAAATCTAGAAAAGCCTTAAATCCTACACCCTAAAAAACCCTAAAAATCCTAAACGTAAAACCCTAAACCCTAAAAATCATAAACCTAAAACCCTAAGCCCTAAGAAACCCTAAACTCTAAATCCTAAGAAATCTTAAGAAACCTTAAACCCAAGACACTAAGAAATCTTAGCACTAAACCCTAAGCCCTAAATAATCAAAAACCCTAAAAACACCTTTAAAGGCCTAAACCCTAATCACTAAGAAACGGTTAAAAACCATAAAAACCTTTAAACCCCTAAACTTAAAAAACCCTAAAAACTAAAAAATCCCTAAAAAGAACCCTAAATCTAAAAATCTTTTAAAAAACCCTAAGCCCTAAGCCCAAAACCCTAATAAAACCCTAAACCCTAGGCCCTAAGACACCCCAAGCCCTAAACCCTAAAAACCTTAAAAAAAACTAATTCTAAAAAACCATTAAAAAAACCAAAACCCTAAAATCCCTAAAAAAAACCAAACCTTAAAACCCTAAACCCTAAAAAAACCTTTAAAAAACCTAAACCTGAAAAACCCTAAAAACCTTTTAAAACCCTTAAAAAACTCTGAAAAACCTTAAAAACCTTTAAAAATCCAATAAAACCTCTAAAAACCCTAAACCTAAAAAATCCTAAGCCCTAAACCCTAAAAAAATCTAAACCTAAAACCCTAAATCCTAAGCCCTTAATCCTAAGCTCTAAGAAACACTACAAAATCCTAAACCCTAAGAAACACTAAAAAATCCTAAACACTAAGATACCCCAAACCCTAAAACCCAAAAAAAAAACTCTAAAAAACCTTAAAACCCCTAAACCTAAAAACCCTAAAAAAATGTTTAAAACCCTAAACCTAAAATACCCTGAAAAAAGACATAAAAACCTTTTAAAATCCTAAAACTAAAAAATCCTAAGCTCTAAACCCTAAAAATCCCTAAATACTAAGACACCCTAAACCCTAAACCCTAAGCCCTAAGCCCTAAGAAACCCTAAACCCTAAGCCCTAAGAAACCCTAAACCCTAAGAAACACCAAGAAGCCTAAAACCCTAAGAAATCCTAAATCCTAAGCCCTAAGAAATCCTAAAAACATTTTAAGACCCTAAACCTTAAAAACCCTAAAAAGCTTGAAAACCCCTAAACCGAAAACACTAAACCCTAAAAAAATACTAAAAACCTTTAAAAACCATAAACCTAAAAAACCCTAAAAAAACTTTAAAAACCCTAAGCCCTATGAAAATCTAAACATATAACCCTAAACCCTATGAAATCCTAAATCCTAAGCCCTAAATCTAAGCTCTAAGAAACTCTAAGAAGTCCTAAACCCTAAGAAACACTAAAAAATCCTAAACCCTAAACACTAAGATACCCCAAACCCCTAAACCTAAAAATCCTAAAAAAACTCTAAAAAACCATAAAAACTCTAAACCTAAAATACCCTAAAAAAGACCTAAAAACCTTTCAAAATCATAAACCAAAAAAATCCTAAGCTCTAAACCCTAAGAAACCCTAAATACTAAAATTCCCTAAACCCTAAACCCTAAGCCCTAAGAAACCCTAAACCTTAAATCCCAAGAAACCTAAAACCCTAAGAAATCCTAAATCCTAAGCCCTAAGAAATTCTAAAAACTTTTAAAAACTCTAAACCTACAAAACACTAAAAACCTTGAAAAACCCTAAACCTAAAAAACCCTAGAAACCATATGCCCTAAAAAACCCTAAACCAAAAACACTAAACCCTAAAAAAAATACAAAAAACCCTTTACAACCATAAACCTAAAAAACCCTAAAAAAAATTTAAAACCCTAACCCTAAAAACCTTTTTAAAAAATCCGAAACCCTAAACCCTAAGAAACTCTAAGAATCCCTAAAGCCTAAAAAATCCTAAACCAAAAAAACCCTTAAAAAATCCTATAAAAACCTTAAACTTAAAAAACCTTAAAAAAACCTAAGCCCTAAACGCTAAACCATAAAAAGCCCTACAAAAATCCTAGACCGAAAACCCTAAACCCTAAACCTTTAGAAACCATAACCCTAAACCCTAATTCCTATGAAACTATAAGAAAACCTAAACTCTAAAAAAACCTTAAGAAGCCCTAAACCCTAAGAATCCCTAAAACCCAAAATACCTTAAAAAACCCTAAACCTAAAAACCCCTAAAAATCCTAAACAACCTTAAAACCCCTAATCCTAAAAAACTATAAAAAATAAAAGCCTAAGCACTAAGCCCTAAACCCTAAATCCTAAAACACTAAACCCTTAAAAACCCTAAGAAATCCTAAATCCTAAGAAGCCCTCAACCCTTAGAAATCATAAACCCTAAAAACCTTTAAAAACCCTAATTCCTTAAAACCACAAAAACCCTAAAAAGAATTTTTAAAATCCTAACATTAAAAAACCCTAAGACCTAAACCCTAAAAAACCCCTAAAAATTCTAAAACTAAAACCCTAAACCCTAAGCTTAAGCCCTAAGAAATCCTAAACCCTAAGAAACCCTAAACTCTAAAAAAAAACCTTAAAAACCTTAGACCTAAAAACCCTTTAAAAAACCTTTAAAAACCATAAACCTAAAAAACCCTAAAAATAACCCTAAACCCTATACCCTAAAAAACCTTCAAAACCCTAAAAAAACACCTAAGAAACCTTAAAAACTCTAAGCCTAAAAAACCCCAAGTCCTAAACCCTAAACCTAAACCTCTAAACCCTAAGAAACCTAAATCCCAAACCCTAACCCTAGACCCTAGGCCTTAAGAAACCCTACACCTTTAGAAATCCTAAATCATAGAAAACACTAAAAATCCTTTAAAACCCTAACCCTAAAAAATAATAAAAAATCCTACAAAACTATTAAAACTCTAAACCAAAAAACCATAAAAAACCTTAAAACATAAAAAACCCTAAACTCTGAACCCTAAGCCCTAAGAAAACAAAAGAAATCCTAAACTCTAAGCCCTAAGAAATCATAAACCCTAAATCCTAAAAACCTTTCAAAATCCCTAAACCTAAAAAACCCTAAAAATTCAAAAAAACCATAAAAACCCCTAAACCTAAAAACCCTAAGCCCTATACCCTATACCCTAATAAACCCTAAACCCTAAATCCTAAGAAACCCTAAACCCGAAGAAACTCTAAGAATCCCTAAAGCATAAAAAATCCTAAACCAAAAAAACCCTTTAAAAATCCTATAAAAACCTTTAAAAAGCTTAAACTTAAAAAACCCTAAAAAAAACCTAAGCCCTATACCCTAAACCATAAAAGCCCTACAAAAATCATAAACCTGAAACCCTAAACCCTAAACATTTAGAAAGCATAACCCTAAACCCTAATTCCTATGAAATCGCAAGAAAACCTAAACTCTAAAAAAACCTCTAAACCTTGAGAAACCCTAAGAACCTTTAAGAATCCTTAAACTAAAACCCCTTTAAAAATCCTAAAAACCTTTAAAAACCCTAAACCTAAAAAGCCTTAAAAATTTCTAAGTCCTAAACCCTAAAATTAAAACCCCAAACTCTAAACCCTAAAAACCTTTAAAAATCCCTAAACCTAAAAAAACCCTAAAAATCTTAAAAACCCTAAACCTAAAAAATCCTAAGCCCTAAATCTAAGACCCTAAACCCTATGAATACTCAAACCCAAAGAAACCCAAAGCCCTAAGAAACCCTAAACCCTAAAAACCATAAAACCCTAAAAAAATCCTAAACATAAAAAACCCTTAAAATCCTTTAAAACCTTTACAAACCCTAAATCTAAACACGCTAAAAAAACCCTGAGCCCTAAATCCTAAATCCTAAACCTTAAAAAACTTTTTAAAAAACTAAACTTAAACCCAAAACCCTAAGAAACCCTAAGCCCTAAGCCCTGAGAAACCCTAACAAACCCTAAACCCTAACAAACCCTAAACTCTAAGAAATCCGAAAAAAACACTTTAAAAACCCAAAACCTATTTTTTTTTTTAAAAACCTTAAAAAACTTTACTCATAAAAAACCCTAAAAACACCTTAAGCCCTAAACCCTAAACACTAAAAAAAAACCCTAAATCTAAAAACCTAAACCCCTAACCTTAAGAAACCCTAAACTCTAAAAAAACCTAAAACCTAAAAAAGACACTAAAAACCTTTTAAAAATATAAAAAAAACCTAAGCTCTAAGAAATTCTAAACCCTAAACTCAAAGAAACTCTAGGAATTCCTAAACCCTATACCCTAAACAATCCTTAAAAACCTTACACCTATAAAAACCTCCAAAAAACCTTTAAAATCCTAAATCTAAAAACACTAAAAAACCCTAAGCCCTAAACCCTAAAAAAAAAACCACACCTAAAACCCTAAACCCTAAATCATAATCCCTAATAAACCCTAAACCTTAAATCCTAAGAACCCCTAAACCCAAAGAAATCCTAAACCCTAAGAAAGCCTAAGAACCCCTAAACCCTAAGAAATTCTAAACCCTAAGTAACACTAAACCTTAAGAAATCCTAAACCCTTAATCCTAAGAAACACTAAACCCTAAAAAAAACCTTTAAAAAACCCTAAACCTCAAAAACCTTAAAAAATCCTAAAAACCCCTAAATCTAAAAACCCTAAAAAACCCAAAGCCTTAAATTCTAAACCCTAAAAATCCTAAACGTAAAACCCTAAACCTTAAAATCATAAACCTAAAACCGTAAACCCTAAGAAACCCTAAACTCTAAATCCTAAGAAATTTTAAGAAACCCTAAACCCTAGACACTAAGAAATCATAGCCCTAAACTCTAATAAATCCTAAACCCTAAATAAACAAAAACACTAAAAACAACTAAAACCCCTAAACCCCAATCCCTAAGAAACCCTAAATACTAAGAAACCCTAAAAAAAACCTAAAAACCTTTAAACCCCTAAACTTAAAAAACCCTAAAAACTAAAAAAATCCCTAAAAAGAACCCTAAATCTAAAAATCTTAAAAAAACCCTAAGCTCTAAGCCAAAAATTCTAATAAAACCCTAAACCCTAAATCCTAGGCTCTAAGACACCCCAAGCCCTAAACCCTATACCCTATACCGTATGCCCTATACCCTAATAAAAAAATCCTAAAGCCCTAAACCCTAAACACTAAAAAACCCTAAAAAATCCCTAAATCTAAAAACCTAAACCCTAAGCACTAAGAAACCCTAAACCCTTAACATTAAGAAACCCTAAACTCTAAAAAACCCTAAAACCTAAAAAAGATCCTAAAAACCTATAAAAAAAAACTAAAAAACACCCTAGCCCTAAAACTTAAAAACCCTAAGAAATCCTAAACCACAAAAAACCCTAAACCCTAAAATCTAAGAAACCTTAAACCCCAAAAACCCTAAAAACTTTAAAAACCCATAAAAAAGCCTTAAACCTTTTAAAACCCTAAATCTAAAAAATCCAAGTTTCTAGATTGAAAAAACTTTAAACCCTAAACCCTAAACTCTAAGAAGCCTTAAGCCTAAAAGACCCTAAAATACCCTAAAAACCTTAAAAACCCTAAACCCTAAGCCCGAAACCTTAAACCCTAAAAATCTTTAAAAAACCCTAAACCTAAAATCATAGACCCTCAAAAACCCTAAACCGTAAATCCTAAATCCTAAATCCTAAACCCTAATCCCTAAGAATCCCTAATCCCTAAGACACCCTAAACCTTAAGAAACCCTAAACCCTAGAAAAACCTTTAAAAACCCTAAACCTTAAAAATACAAAAAAACCCTAAAAAATGCTAAACCTAAAAAAACCTATAAACAACTCTCAAACCTAAACCCTAAAAACCCCTATAAAAAACCTACATCTAAAACCCTAAACCCTAACAAACATTAAACCTAAGAAACCAAAAATCCTAAATTCTAAAAACACCGAAGAAATCCTATACCCTAAGTAACTTAACCCTAAACCCTAAAAAATCTTTAAAAACCGTAAACCCAAAGAAAATCCTAAGCCCTAAACTCTAAAAAACTCTAAAAAAACACAAGACCTAAAATGCTTAATCCTAAGCCCTAAGAAACCATAAGAAACAAAAAACTCTAAACCTTAAATCCTAAACCCCATGAAACCCTAAACCCTAAATCTTAGGCCCTAAGAAATCCTAAAAAACCCTAAACCCTAGGAAATCCAAATCTTAAGCCCTAAGAATCCTTAGGAATCCCAAAAACCCTAAATCCTAAAAAATCCCAAACACTAAACCCTAAGCCCTAAGAAACCCTAAACTTTAAACTCTAAGAAACCCTAGGAATCCCTAAACCCTAAACCCTAAAAAACCCTTAAAAACCTTAAACCTATAATACCCTTAAAAAAACCTCAAAAAACCTTTAAATCCTAAATCTAAAAACCCTAAAAAACCCACACCTAAAACCCTAAACCCTAAGAAGCCCTAAACTCTAAAAAACCCTTTAAACCCTTAGACCTAAAACACCATAAAAACCCTTTTCAAAATCCTTTAAAAACCATAAACCTAAAAAACCCTAAATATAACCCTAAGCCCTAAGCCCTAAGCACTTAGCCCTAAACCCTATACCCTAAACCTAAAAAACCCTAAAAACCCTTAAGAAACCTTAAAAACTCTAAGACTAAAAAATCCTAAGTCCTAAACCCCCAAACCCGAAACTTAAACCCTAAGAAACCTAAATCCTAAACCCTAACCCTAGACCCTAGGCCTTAAGAAACCCTACACCTTAAGAAATCCTAAACCATAGAAAACCCTAAAAAACCTTTAAAACCCCAACCCAATAAAAATCCCAAAAAACTTTTAAAACTCTAAACCTAAAAAACCGTAAAAAACCTTTAAAACCCTAAACTCTAAACCTTAAGCCCTAAGAAAACCGAAGAAATCCTAAACCCTAAGCCCTAAGAAACCATAAACCCTAAACCCTAAAAAACCCTAAAAACCTTTCCAAACTCCTAAACCTAAAAAACCCTAAAAATCCAAAAAAACCTTAAAAAACCCTAAACCTTAAAACCCTAAGCCCTATACCCTAAAAAACCCTAAACTCTAAATCCAAAGAAACCCTAAGCCTTAAGAAACCCTAAACCCTAAGAAACCCTCAACCGTAAAAACTCCTAAAAACCTTAAAGAAAACCCTAAACCTAAAAAGCCCTAAAAACCCTTTTAAAATCTTTAAAACCCTAAACCTAAAAAATGCTTTAAAACCCTAAGCCCTAAATCCCAAAACCTAAGGAACCTTAATCCCTAAGAAACCCTAAACCTTGAGAAACCCTAAAAACCTTTAAAAATCCTAAACCTAAAAACCCTAAAAAAAAATCCTAAAAACATTAAAAAACCCTAAACCTAAAATGCCTTAAAAAACCCTAAGTCTTAAACCCTAAACCCTAAAACACCCTAAACCTAAAACCCCAAACTCTAAACCCTAAAAACCTTTAAAAACCCCTAAACCTAAAAAAATCCTAAAAATCTTTAAAAACCCAAAGCCCTAAATCCTAAAAAACCCTAAATCTAAGACCCTAAACCCTATGAAGCCCCAAACCCAAAAAAACCCTAAGCCCTAAGAAACCTTAAACTCTAAAAACCATAAAACCTTTAAAAAACCCTAAACCTAAAAAACCCTTTAAATCCTTTAAAACCTTTAAAAACCCTAAATCTAAACACACTAAAAAACCCTAAGCCCTAAACCCTAAATCCTAAACCTTAAAAAGCTTTTAAGAAAACTAAACATAAAACTCTAAAACCTAAGCCCTAAGAAATCCTAAAAACCCTAAACCCTAACAAATCCTAAACTCTAAGAAATCCTAAAAAAACACTTAAAAAACCAAAAACCTAAAAAAAAATTTAAAAACCTAAACCCTAAACCCTTAACCTTGAGAAACCCTAAACTCTAAAAAACCCTAAAACCTAAAAAAGACCTAAAAACCTCTAAAAAATCGGAAAAAAACCCTAACCCTAAAACTTAAAAACCCTAAGAAATTCTAAACCCTAAAATCTAAGAAACCTTAAACCCCAAAAAACCCTAAATCTTTAAAAACCTTCAAACCCATAAAAAAAAGTCTTAGAACCTTTTAAAACTCTAAATCTAAAAAATCCTAAGTTCCAAATCGAAAAAACCATAAACCATAAACCCTAAACTCTAAGAAGCCTTAAGCCTTAAAAACCCTAAAATACCCTAAAAACATTAAAAACCCTAAACCCTAAGCCCGAAACCTTAAACCCTAAAAATCCTTTAAAAAACCCTAAACATAAAACCCTAGACCATCAAAAACCCTAAACCCTAAATCTTAAACCCTAAACCCAAAGCCCTAAGAAACCCTAATCCCTAAGAAACCCTAAACCTTAAGAAACCCTAAACCCTAGAAAAACCTTTAAAAATTCTAAACCTAAAATATACAAAAATCCTTAAAAAAACCTTCAAAAATGCTAATTCTAAAAAATCCTATAAAAAACTCTCAAACCTAAACCCAAAAAACCCATATAAAAACACTACATCTAAGATCCTAAACCCAAAGAAACACTAAACCTAAGAAACCAAAAATCCTAAATTCTTAAAAAACTTAAGAAACCCTATACCCTAAGAAACTTAACCCTAAACCCTAAAAAACTTTAAAAACCCTAAACCCAAAGAAAACCCTAAGCCCTAAACCCTAAAAAAACACAAGACCTAAAATGCTAAATCCTAAGCCCAAAGAAACCATAAGAAACAAAAACCCTAAACCTTAAATCCTAAATCCCATGAAACCCTAAACCCTAAATCTTAGGCCCTAAGAAATCCTAAAAAACACTAAACCCTATGAAACCTAAATTTTAGCCCTAAGAAACCCTTAACCCTAAACTCTAAGAAACCCTAAACCCTAAACTCTAAGAAACACTAGGAATCCCTAAAACCCTAAATCCTAAGAAATCCTAAACAATAAACCCTAAGCCCTAAGAAACCCTAAACCCTAAACTCTAAGAAACCCTAGGAATCCCTAAACCCTAAACCTTAAAAAATCCTTAAAAACCTTAAACCTACAAAATCCTAAAAAAACCCTCCAAAAAACCTTTAAATCCTAAATTAAAAAACCCTAAAAAACCCTAAACCTTAAATGTTAAGAAACCCTAAACCCTAAACCATTAGCCCTTAGAAACCCTAAACCTTAAACCCTATGAACCCCTAAACCGAAAGAAATCTTAAACCCAAAGAAAGCCTAAGAACCCCTAAACCCTAAGAAATACTAAACCCTAAGAAACCCTAAGAAATGCTAAACCTTAAGAAATCCTAAACCCTAAAAAGCTCAAAGCCTTAAATCAAAAACCCTAAAAATCCTAAATGTAAAACCCTAAACACTAAAAATCATAAACCAAAAACCCTAAACCCTAAGCCCTAAGAAACCCTAAACCCTAAAAAAACCAAAACCTTAAAAACACCTTAAAACCTCTAAACCCTAATCCCTAAGAAACCCTAAATACAAAGAAACCCTAAAAACCTTTAAACCCCAAAACTTAAAAATCCTAAAAACTAAAAATCCCTAAAAAGAACCCTAAATCTAAAAATCTTTAAGAAACCCTAACCCCTAAGCCCAAAACCCTAATAAAACCTTAAACCCTAAATCCTAGGCCCTAAGACACCCCAAGCCTTAAACTCTAAAAACCATTAAAAAAAACCTAAGCCTAAAAAACCATTAAAAAACCTAAACCCTAAAATCCCTTAAAAAACCACTAACCTTAAAACCCTATACCCGAAGAAACCCTAAAAAATCTTTAAAAACCCTAAAAACCCTATAATACCTTTAAAAACCCTAAAAAATCTTTAAAAACCCTATAATACCTTTAAAAACTCTAAACCTAAAAAACCCTAAGCCCTAAACCCTAAAAATATCTAAACCTAAAACCCTAAACCTAAGAAATTCGAAACCCTAAATCCTCATCCCTAAATACTAAGATCTAAGAAACTCTAAGAAATCCTAAACCCTAAGAAACACTAAAAAAAAACCCTAAGAAATCCTAAACCTTAAAAACCATAATCCCTAAAAAACCCTAAACCTAAAACCCTAAACCCTAAAAAAATACTAAAAACCATTAACCTAAAAAAACCCTAAATAAACTTTTAAAAACCTAACCCTAAAAAATCCTAAACGTAAAACCCTAAACTCTAAATCCTATGAAATTTTAAGAAACCCCTAACCCTAGACACTAAGAAATCATAGCCCTAAGCCCTAAGAAACCCTAAACCCTAAAAAACCAAAACCTTAAAAACACCTTAAAACCTCTAAACCCTAATCCCTAAGAAACCCTAAATACTAAGAAACCCTAAAAAAACCCTAAAAACCTTTAAACCCCAAAACTTAAAAATCCTAAAAACTAAAAATCCCTAAAAAGAACCCTAAACCTAAAAATCTTTAAAAAACCCTAAGCCCTAAGCCCAAAACCCTAATAAAACCTTAAACCCTAATTCCTAGGCCCTAAGACACCCCAAGCCCTAAACCCTAAGAAACCCTAAACCCTAAAAACCATTAAAAAAAACCTAAGCCTAAAAACCCATTAAAAAAACCTAAACCCTAAAATCCCTTAAAACACTATACCCTAAAAAACCCTAAAAAATCTTTAAAAACCCTATAAACCCTTTAAAAACCCTAAACCCTAAACCCTAAAAAAATCTAAACCTAAAACCCTAAACCTAAGAAATACGAAACCCTAAATCCTCATCCCTAAATACTAAGATTGAAGAAACTCTAAGAAACACTAAAAAAAACCCTAAGAAATCCTAAATCCTAAGACCTAAGAAATCCTAAAATCAATTAAAAACCATAAACCAAAAAAACACTAAAAACCCTAAAAACCTTGAAAACCCCTAAAAACCATAATCTCTAAAAAACCCTAAACCTAATACCCTAAACCCTAAAAAAATACTAAAAACCATTAACCTAAAAAAACCATAAATAAACTTTTAAAACCCTAAGCCCTAAACCCAAAAAACCTTTGAAAAAAATCCTAAACCCTAAACCCTAAGAAACTCTAAGAATCCCTAAAGCCTAAAAAATCCTAAACAAAAAATATCCTTAAAAAATCCTATAAAACCCTTTAAAAACCCTAAACAATAAAAACCCCAAAAAAATCCTAAACCTAAAACCCTAAACCCTAAACCTTTAGAAACCATAACCCTAAACCCTAATTCCTATGAAATCGTAAGAAAACCTAATCTCTAAAAAGAACCTTAAGAAGCCCTAAACCCTAAGAATCCCTAAAACCCAAAATACCTTTAAAAACCCTAAACCTAAAAAACCCTTAATATCCTAAAAAAAACATTTAAAACCCCCTAATCCTAAAAAAACTCTAAAAAAACCTAAGCAAGCCCTTAACCCTAAATCCTAAACCCATAACCCTAAACTCAAAACCCTAAAACACTAAACCCAGAACCCTAAGATATCCTAAATCCTAAGAAGCCCAAAACCCTAAACCCTTAGAAATCATAAACCATAAAAAACCGTAAAAAACTTTTAAAACCCTAAATCCTTAAAACCAAAAAACCCTAAACAAACCTTTAAAAACCCTAAAAATCCTAAATCTAAAACCCTAAACCTTAAGCTTTAAGCCCTAAGAAACCCTAAACCCTAAGAAACCCTAAACTCTAAAAATCCCTTAAAACCCTTAGACCTAAAACACCATATAACCCCATTAAAATCCCTTTAAAAACCATAAACCTAAAAATCCCTAAAAATAACCCTAAGCCCTAAGCCCTAAACCCTATACCTTAAACCTAAAAAACCCTAAAAACCCTTAAGAAATCTTAAAAACTCTAAGACTAAACCCTAAACCTAAACCCCCAAACCCTAAGAAACCTAAATCCTAAAGCCTAACCCTAGACCCTAGGCCTTAAGAAACCCTTCACCTTAAGAAATCCTAAACCGTAGAAAACCCTATAAAACCTTTAAAACCCTAACCCTAATATACAATAAAAATCCCAAAAAACTTTTAAAACTCTAAACCTAAAAAACTCTAAAAAACCTTTAAAACCCTAAACTCTAAACCTTAAGCCCTAAGAAAACCGAAGAAATCCTAAACCCTAAGAAACCATAAACCCTAAACCCTAAAAAACCACAAAAACCTTTCCAAACTCCTAAACCTAAAAAACCCTAAAAATAAAAAAAACCTTAAATAACCCTAAACCTAAAACCCTAAGCCCTATACCCTATACCCTAAAACCTAAGAAACCCTAAACCCTAAGCCCTAAGAAACCCTAAACCCTAAGGAACCCTTAACCATATAAACCCCTAAAAACCTTAAAGAAAACCCTAAACCTAAAACACCCTAAAACCCCTTTAAAAATCTTTAAAACCCTAAACCTAAAAAATGGTTTAAAACCCTAAGCCCTAAATCCCAAAACCTGACAAACCTTAATACCTAAGAAACCCTAAACCTTGAGAAACCCTAAAAACCTTTAAAAATCCTAAATCTAAAAACGCTAAAAATATCCTAAAAACATTAAAAAACCCTAAACCTAAAAAGCCATAAAAACCCTAAGTCCTAAACACTAAAATCCTAAAACATCCAAAACCTAAAACCCCAAACTCTAAACCCTAAAAACCTTTAGAAACCCCTAAACCTAAAAAAACCCTAAAAATCTTTTAAAACCCTAAGCCCTAAATCCTAAAAAACCCTAAATCTAAGACCCTAAACTCTATGAAGCCCCAAACCCTAAGAAACCATAAACCCTAAAAACTATAAAACTCTAAAAAAAACCTAAACCTAAAAAACCCTTAAAATCCTTTAAAACCTTTAAAAACCCTAAATCTAAACACTTTTAAAAAAACTTAAGCCCTAAACCCTAAATCCTAAACCTTAAAAAACTTTTTAAAAAACTAAACCTAAAACTCTAAACCTTAAGAAATCCTAAAACCTAAGCCCTAAGAAATCCTAAAAACCCTAAACCCTAACAAACCCTAAACTCAAAGAAATCCTAAAAAAACACTTAAAAAACCCAAAAACTAAAAAAAATTTAAAAACCTTAAAAAACTCTAAAACTAAAAAACCTTAAGCCCTAAACCCTAAACACTAAAAAACCCTTAAAAACCCTTAAATCTAAAAACCTAAACCCTTAACCTTGAGAAACCCTAAACTCAAAAAAACCTAAAAAAACACTTAAAAAACCCAAAAACTAAAAAAAATTTAAAAACCTTAAAAAACTCTAAAACTAAAAAACCTTAAGCCCTAAACCCTAAACACTAAAAAACCCTTAAAAACCCTTAAATCTAAAAACCTAAACCCTTAACCTTGAGAAACCCTAAACTCAAAAAAACCTAAAAAAGACCCTAAAACCGTTAAAAAATCTAACAAAATCCTAGCCCTAAAACTTAAAAACCCTAAGAAGTCCTAAATCCTAAACCGCAAAAAACCCTAAACCCTAAAATCTAAGAAACCTTAAACCCCAAAAAACCCTAAAACTTTAAAAACACTAAAACCCATAAAAAACAGCCTTAAAACCTTTTAAAACCCTAAATCTAAAAAATCCTTAGTTCTAAATTGAAAAAACCATAAACCCTAAACTCTAAGAAGCCTTAAGCCTAAAAAACCCTAAGATACCCTAAAAACCTCAAAAACCCTAAACCCTAAACCCTAAATCCTAAACCCTAAGCCCTAAGAAACCCTAATCCTTAAGAAACCTTAAACCTTAAGAAACCCTAAACCCTAGAAAAACCTTTAAAAAACCCTAAACTCTAAAAAACCCTAAAACCTAAAACCTAAAAAAGACCCTAAAACATTTTTAAAATCTAAAAAAACCCTAGCCCTAAAGCTTATAAACCCTAAGAAACCCTAAACCCTAAATCCTAAATAGCAAAAAACCCTAAACCCTAAAATCTAAGAAAACCTAAGAAACCTTAAACCCCAAAAAACTCTAAAAACTTAAAAAACCCTAAAACCCATAAAAAAAAGCCTTAAACCTTTTAAAACCCTAAATCTAAAAAATCCTAAGTTCAAAATTGAAAAAACCCTAAACCCCAAACTCTAAGAAGCCCAAAGCCTAAAAAACCCTAAAAATCTTAAAACCCTAAACCCTAAGTCTAAAACCTTAAACCCTAAAAATCCTAAAAAACACTAAACCATAAACCCTAAATCCTTAGAAACCCTAAGAAATCCTAAATCCTAAGAATCCCTAAACCCTTAGAAATCATAAACCCTAAAAACCTTTAAAAACCCTAAAAAAACATTTAAAACCCTAACCTTAAAAAACCCTAAGAAACCGTAAACTCTAAAAAACCCTTAAAAATCTTAGACCTAAAAAACCCCAAAAACCCTTTAAAAACCATAAACCAAAAAAACCCTAAAAATAACCCTAAGCCCTAAGCCCTAAACCCTATACCCTAAAAACCCTAAACCAAAAAAAACCCCTAAGAAACCTTAAAAACTCTAAGGCTAAAAAACCCTAAGTCCTAAACCTTAAAACAAAATCCCTAAACCCTAAGAAACCTAAATTCTAAACACTAACCCTAACTCTAACCCTAGGCCTTAAGAAACCCTACACCTTAAGAAATCCTAAACCATAGAAAACCCTTAAAAACCTTTAAACCCTAACCCTAAAAATCAATAAAAAATCCTAAATTGTTTTTAAAACTCTATACCTAAAAAACCCTAAAAACAGTAAAAAAAAAAACCCTTAAAAACCCTAAGCCCTAAGAAAACCGAAGAAATCCCAAACTCTAAGTCCTAAGAAACCAGAAACCATAAACCCTATAAACCTTTCAAAATCCCTAAACCTAAAAAACCCTAGAAATCCAAAAAAACCTTAAAAAACTCTAAACCTAAAATACCCTAAGCCCTACACCCTATACCCTAAAAAACCCAAACCCTAAATCCTAAGAAACCCTTAACCCTAAAAACCTTAAAGAAAACCCTAAACCTAAAAAACCCTTTAAAATCTTTAAAACCCTAAACCTAAAAAATGCTTTAAAACCCTAAACCCTAAATCCAAAAACCTAAGAAACCCTAAAAACCTTTAAAAATCCTAAACCTAAAAACCCTTTAAAAATCCTAAAACCCTAAACCTAAAAAGCCTTAAAAACCCTAAGTCCTAAACCCTAAACCCTAAAAAACCCTAAACCTAAAACCCCAAACACTAAACTCTAAAAACCTTTAAAAACCCCTAAACCTAAAAAAATCCTAAAAATCTTTAAAAACTCTAAGCCCTAAATCCAAAAAAACCCTAAATCTAAGACCCTAAACCCTATGATGCCCCAAACCCAAAGATACCCTAAGCCCTAAGCCCTAAGAAACACAAAACCCTAAAAACCATAAAACCCTAAAAAAAATTTAAACCTAAAAAACCCTTAAAATCCTTTAAAACCTTTAAAAACCCTAAATCTAACACACTAAAAAACCCTAAGCCCTATACCCAAAATCCTAAACTTAAAAAACTTTTTTAAAAACTAAACCTAAAGGCCTAAACCCTAAATGCTAAGAAGCCCTAAGCCCTAAGCCCTAAAAAATCCTAAGAAACCCTAACAAACCCTAAACTCTAAGAAATCCTAAAAAACACTTAAAAACTCAAAACCTAAAAAAAAAATTAAAAACCTTAAAACACCCTAAACCTAAAAAAACATTAAGCCCTATACCCTAAAAATTAAGAAACCCTACATCTAAAAACCTAAACCCTTAACTTTAAGAAACCCTAAACTCTAAAAAACCCTAAAACCTAAAAAAGACCCAAAACATTTCAAAAATCTAAAAAAACCCTAGCCCTAAAGCTTAAAAACCCTAAGAAACCCTAAATCCTAAATCCTAAACTGCAAAAAACCCTAAACCCTAAAATCTAAGAAACCTTAAACCCCCAAAAAACCTAAAAATTTTTAAAACCCTAAATCTAAAGAATCCTAAGTTCAAAATCGAAAAAACCCTAAACTCTACGAAGCCCTAAGCCTAAAAACCCTAAAATACCCTAAAAATCTTAAAAACCCTAAACCCTATGTCCGAAACCTTAATCCCTAAAAATCCTAAAAAAAAACTAAACCTAAAACCCTAGACCCACGAAAATCCTAAATCCTAAATCCTAAACCCTAAGCCCTAAGAAACCCTAATCCCTAAGAAACCCTAAACTTTAAAAAGCTCTAAACCCTAGAAAAACCATTAAAAATCCTAAACCTAAAAAATCAAAAAAACCTGAAAAAACCCTTCAAAAATGCTAAACCTAAAAAACCCTATAAACAACTCTCAAACCTAAACCCTAGAAACCCCTAAAAAAACCCTACATCTAAAACCCTAAATCCTAAGAAACACTAAACCTAAGAAACCAAAAATCCTAAACTCTAAAAAACCCTATACCCTAAAAACTTAACCCTAAACCCTAAAAACTTAACCCTAAACCCTAAAAAACCTTTAAAACCCTAGACCCAAAGAAAACCCTAAGCCGTAAACCTTAAAAAACTCTAAAAAGACCCTAGACCTAAAATACTAAATCGTAAGCCCTAACAAACCATAAGAAACAAAATACCCTAAACCTTAAATCCTAAACCCTATGAAACCCTAAACTCTAAACCCTAAGCCCTAAGAAAACCGAAGAAATCCTAAACTCTAAGCCCTAAGAAACCATAAACCCTAAACCCTAAAAAACCCTAAAAACCTTTTGAAACCCCTAAACCTAAAAAACCCTAAAGATCCAAAAAAAAACTTAAAAAACCCTAAGCCCTATACCCTATACCCTAAAAAACCCTAAACCCTAAATCTTAAGAAACCTTAAACCCGAAGCCCTAAGAAATCCTAAACCCTAAGAAACCTTTAACCCAAAAAACCCCCAACAACTTTATAGAAAATCCTAAAGCTAAAAAACCCTACAAACCATTAAAAAATCTTAAAAACACTAAACGTAAAAAGTGCTTTAAAACCCTAAACCCTAAATCCCAAAACCTAAGAAACTCTAAACCTTGAGAAACCCTAAAAACCTTTAAAAATCCTAAACCTAAAAACCCTAAAAAAATCCTATAAACCTCTAAAAACCCTAAACCTAAAAAGCCTTAAAAACCCTAAGTCCTAAACGCTAAACCCTAAAATACCATAAACCTAAAACCCCAAACTCTAAACCCTTAAAACCTTTAAAAACCCCTAAACCTTAAAAAACCCTAAAAATCTTTAAAAACCCGAAGCCCTAAATCCTAAAAAACCCTAAATCTAAGACCTTAAAACCTATGAAGCCCCAAACCCAAAGAGACCCTAAGCCCTAAGCCCTAAGAAACCCTATAAACCATAAAACCCTAAAAAAAATCCTAAACCTAAAAAACCCTTAAAATCCTTTAAAACCTATAAAAACCCTAAATACACTAAAAAAACTCTAAGCCCTAAACCCTAAATCAAAAACCTTAAAAAACTTTTAAAAAAACTAAACCTAATCCCTAAATGCTAAGAAGCCCTAAGCTCTAAGCCCTAAGCCCTAAGTCCTAAACCCTAAAAAACCCTAAACTCTAAGAAATCGTAAAAAAAATTAAAAACCTTTAAAAACTCAAAACCTAAAAAAAACCTTTAGCCCTAAACCCTAAACACTAAAAACCCCTAAAAAAAACACCTAAATCTAATAGCCTAAACCCTAAGCGCTAAGAAACCCTAAACCCTTAACCTTAAGAAACCTTAAACTCTAAAAACCCCTAAAACCTAAAAAAGACCCTAAAAACCTTTAGAAATCTAAAAAAATCATATCCCTAAAACTTAAAAACCATAAGAAACCCTAAACCCTAAGAAACCTTAAAACCCTAAGTTCTAAATTGAAAAAACCCTAAACCCTAAAACCTAAACCCTAAGAAGCCCTAAGCCTAAAAAACTCTAAAATACCCTAAAACCTTAAAAACCCTAAGCCCTAAGCCCGAAATCTTAAACCCTAAAAATCTTTAAAAAACCCTAAACCCAAAACCCAAGACCCTCGAAAACCCTAAATCCTAAACCTAAGCCCTAAGAAACCCTAACCCTAAGAAACCCTAAACCTTAAGAAACCCTAAACCCTAGGAAAACCTTTGAAAATCCTAAACCCCTAAACCCTAGGAAAACCTTTTAAAATCCTAAACCTAAAAAATCCAAAAAACCCTAAAAACAACCTTTAAAAATGCTAAACCTAAAAAACCCTATAAACAACTCTCAAACCTAAACCCTATAAAAACCCAACATCTAAAACCCTAAACCCTAAGAAACACTAAACCTAAGAAACAATAAATTCTAAACTCTAAAAAAACCTAAGAAACTCTACACCCTAAGAAACTTAACCCTAAACCCTAAACAACCTTTAAAAACCCTAAACCCGAAGAAAACCCTAAGCCCTAAACCCTAAAAAACTCTTAAAAAACCCTAGACCTAAAATGTTAAATCCTAAGCCCTAAGAAACCATAAGAAACAAAAAACCCTAAACCTTAAATCCTAATCTCTAAGAAACCCTAAACCCCATGAAACACTAAACCCTAAATCTTAAGCGCTAAGAAATCCTAAAAAACCCTAAACCCTAAGAAATCTAAATCTTAAGCCCTAAGAAATGCTAAAAACCCTTAACCCTAAACTCTAAGAAATCCTATCCTAAACTGCAAAAAAACCCTAAACCCTAAAATCTAAGAAACCTTAAACTCCAAAAAACCCTAAAAACTTTAAAAACTCTAAAACCCATAAAAAAGCCTTAAAACCTTTTAAAACCCTAATTTAAAAAATCCTAATTTCTAAATCGAAAAAACCCTAAACCCTAAACTCTAAGAAGCCTTAAGCCTAAAAAACCCTAAAATACCCTAAAAACCTTTAAAACCCTAAACCCTAAGCCCGAAACCTTTAACCCTAAAAATTCTTTAAAAAACCTAAACCTAAAACCCTAGACCCTCAAAAACCCTAAATCCAAAATCCTAAATCCTAAACCCTAAGCCCTAAGAAAACCTATTCCCTAAGAAACCCTAAACCCTAGAAAAACCTTTAAAAATCCTAAACCTAAAAAATACAAAAACCCTAAAAAACATTTAAGAATGCTAAACCTAAAAAACACTATAAACAACTCTCAAACCTAAACCCTAAAAACCCCTATAAAACCCTACATCTAAAACCGTAAACCCTAAGAAACACTAAACCTAAGAAACAAAAAATCCTAAATATTAAAAAAACCGAAGAAATCCTATACCCTAAGAAACTTAACCCTAAAAAATCTTTAAAAACCCTAAACCCATAGAAAACCCTAAACCCTAACCCCTAAAAAACTCTAAAAAAACACAAGACCTAAAATGCTAAATCCTAAGCCCTAAGAAACCATAAGAAACAAAAAACCCTAAACTTTAAATCCTAAACCCAAAATCATAGGCCCTAAGAAATCCTAAAAAACCCGAAACCCTAAGAAATCTAAATCTTAAGCCCTAAGAAATCTAAATCTTAAGCCGTAAGAAATCCTTAGGAAAATCCTAAGAAATCCTAAACACTAAGCCCTAAGACCTAAGAAAACCTAAATCCTAAACTCTAAGAAACCCTAGGAATCCCTAAACTCGAAACCCTATACCCTAAAAAATCCTTAAAAACCTTAAACCTATAAAACCCTAAAAAAGACCTCCAAAAAACCTTTAAAATCCTAAATCTAAAAACCCTAAAAAAATCCTAAAAACTTTTTAGAACCCTAAACCTAAAAAACACTAAAACCTTGAAAAACCCTAAAAACCATTTGCCCTAAAAAACTCTAAACCCTAAACACTTAAAAACCATAAAAAAACTTTTAAAACCCTAACCCTAAAAAATGCTAAGCCCAAAACCTTAAAAACCTTTTAAAAAATCCTAAACCCTAAACCCTAAGATACTCTAAGAATCCCTAAAGCCAAAAAAATCCTAAACCAAAAAAACCCTTAAAAATCCTATAAAAACCTTTAAAAACATTAAACTTAAAAACCCCTAAAAAACTCTACGAAAATCCTAAACCTGAAACCCTAAACCCTAAACCTTTAGAAACCACAACCCTAAACCCTAATTCCTATAAAACCGTAAGAAAACCTAAACTCTAGAAAAAACCTTAAGAAGCCCTAAACCCTAAGAATCCCTAAAACACAAAATACCTTTAAAACCCCAAAAATCCTAAAAAAACCTTTAAAACCCCTAATCATAAAAAACTCTAAAAAAACCTAAGCACTAAGCCCTAAACCCTAAACCCTAAATTCAAAACCCGAAAACACAAAACCCTAAACCCTTAGAAACTCTAAGAAATCCTAAATCCTAGGAAGCCCTAAACCCTAAACCCTAGAAATCATAAACCCTAAAAAAACCCTAATAACCTTTAAAAACCCTAAATCCTTAAAACCACAAAAACCCTAAAAAGAACCTTTAAAAACCCTAACCTTAAAAAACCCTAAGACATAGACCCTAAAAAATCCTAAATCTAAAACCCTAAACCCTAAGCATTAAGCCTTAAGAAACCCTAAACTCTAAAAAAGCCTTAAAAAACTTAGACCTAAAAAACCCTAAAAACCTTTTTAAAAACCTTTAAAAACCATAAACCTAAACCCCCCCAAAAATAGCCCTAAGCCCTAAACCCTATACCCTAAAAGACCTTTAAAAACCTAAACCTGAAAAACACTAAAAGAAACCTTAAAAACTCTAAGCCTAAAAAACCCTAAGTCCTAAACCCTAAACCTAAACCTCTAAAACCTAAGAAACCTAAATCCTAAACCCTAACCCTAGGCCTTAAGAAACCCTACACCCTAAGAAATCATAAACCATAGAAAACCCTAAAAAACCTTTAAAACCCTAACCCTAAAATACAATAAAAAATCCTAAAAACCATTTAATACTCTAAACCTAAAAAAGCATAAAAATCATTAAAAACCCTAAACTCTAAACCCTAAGCCCCAAGAAAACCAAAGAAATCGTAAGCCCTAAGCCCTAAGAAACTATAAACCCTAAAAACCTTTCAAAACCCCTAAACCTAAAAAACCCTAAAAGTTCAGAAAAATCTTTAAAAAACCCTAAGCCCTATACCCTATACCCTAAAAAACCCTAAACCTTAAATCCTAAGAAAGCCTAAACCCTAAGCCCTAAGAAACCCTAAACCCTAAGAAATCCTTAACCCTAAAACCCTCTAAAAACCTTAAAGAAAACCCTAAACCTAAAAAATCCTAAAAACCCTTAAAAAATCTTTAAAACCCAAAACCTAAAAAATGCTTTAAAACCCTAAGCCCTAAATCCAAAAACCTAAGAAACCTTGACCCCTAAGAAACCCGAAACCTTGAAAAACCCTAAAAACCTTTTAAAATCCTAATCCTAAAAAAAAAAAATCCTAAAAACCTTTAAAAACCCTAAACCTAAAGAGCCTTAAAAACCCTAAGTCCTAAACCCTAAACCCAAAAATACCCTAAACCTAAAACCCCAAACTCTAAATCCTAAAAACATTTAAAAACCCCAAAACCTGGAAAAGAAAACCCTAAAAATCTTTAAAAACTCCAAACCTGAAAAATCCAAAGCCCTAAATCCTAAATAACCCTAAATCTAAGACCCTAAACCCTATAAAGCACCAAAGCCAAAGAGACCCTAAGAAACCCTAAACCCTAAAAACCATAAAACCCTAAAAAAATCCTAAACATAAAAACCCTTTAAAATCCTTTAAAACCTTTAAAACCCTAAATCTAAACACACTAAAAAATCCCCAAGCCCTAAACCCTAAATCCTAAACGTTAAAAAACTTTTTAAAAAACTAACCCTAAAACCCTAAACCCTAAGAAACCCCAAATGCTAAGAAACACTAAGCCCTAAGAAATCCTAAGAAAGCATAACCCTAAACCCTAATTCCTATGAAATCGCAAGAAAACCTAAACTCTAAAAAAACCTTAAGAAGCCCTAAACCCTAAGAATCCCTAAAACCCAAAATATCTTAAAAACCCTAAACCCTAAAAACCCTTTTAAAACCCTAATCCTAAAAAACTCTAAAAAAAAAACCCTGAGCACTAAGCCCTAAACCCTAAATCATAAACCCTAAACCCTAAATCATAAACCCTAAACCCTAAACTCAAAACCCTAAACCCTATATCCTTAGACACCCCAAGAAATCCTAAATCCTTAGAAACCCTAAGAAATCCTAAATCCTTAGAAGCCCTAAACCCTTAGAAATCATAAACCCTAAAAACCTTTAAAAACCCTAAATTCTTAAAACCACAAAAACCCTAAAAAAACATTTCAAAACCCTAAGACGTAAACCCTAAAACCCTAAAAAATCCTAAATCTAAAACCCTAAACCCTAAGCTTTAAGACCTAAGAAACTCTAAACCCTAAGAAACCCTAAACTCTAAAGAACCCTTAAAAACCATAGACCTAAAAAACCCTGAAAATCCATAAAAAATCTTTAAAACCCATAAACCTAAAAAAGACTAAAATTAACCCTAAGCCCTAATCCCTATACCCTAAAAAATCTTTTAAACCCTAAACCTAAAAAACCCTAAAAAAAACCCTAAGAAACCTTAAAAACTCTAAGACTAAAAAACCCTAAGTCCTAAACCCTAAACCCTAAACCAATACCCCTAAACCCTAAGAAACCTAAATCCTAAACCCTAACCCTCAATCCTAGGCCTTAAGAAACCCTACTCCTTAAGAAATCCTAAACCATAGAAAACCCTAAAAAACCTTTAAAACCCTAACCCTAAACAACAATAAAAAAATCCTAAAAAACTTTTAAAACTCTAAACATTAAAAACTCTAAAATACCGTAAAAACCTAAACTCTAAACCCTAAGCCCTAAGAAAACCAAAGAAATCCAAAGCCCTAAGAAACCTTAAGCCATAAACCCTAAACACTAAAAAAAAACCCTAAAAAACCCCTAAATCTAAAAACCTAAACTCTAAGCGCTAAGAAACCCTAAACCCATAACCTTAAGAAACCCTAAACTCTAAAAAACCCGAAAACCTAAAAAAAGACACTAAAAACCTTTTAAAAATCTAAAAAAACCTAGCCCTAAAACTTAAAACCCGTAAGAAACCCTAAACCCTAAACTCTAAAAAAACCTAAGAAACCCATACTCTAAGAAACTTAACCTTAAACCCTAATAAAACTTTTATAAACCTTAAACCTAAAGAAAACCCTAATCCCTAAACCCTAAAAAACTCTAAAATAACCCTAGACCTAAAATGGCAAATCCTAAGCACGAAGAAACCATAAGAAACAAAAAACCCTAAACCTTAAAAATTATAAACCAACCCTAAACTCTAAATCCTATGAAATTTTAAGAAACCCCAAACCCTAGACACTAAGAAATCATAGCCCTAAGCCCTAAGAAACCCTAAATCCTAAAAAAACCAAAACCTTAAAAACACCTTAAAACCCCTAAACCCTAATCCCTAAGAAACCCTAAATACTAAGAAACCCTTAAAAACCCTAAAAACCTTTAAACCCCTAAACTTAAAAATCCTAAAAACTAAAAATCTCTAAAAAGAACCCTAAATCTAAAAATCTTTAAAAACCCTAAGCCCTAAGCCCAAAACCCTAATAAAACCTTAAACCCTAAATCCTAGGCCCTAAGACACCCCAAGCCCTAAACCCTAAGAAACCCTAAACCTAAAAACCATTAAAAAAACCTAAGCCTAAAAAACCATTAAAAAAACCTAAACCCTAAAATCCCTTAAAAAACCCCTAAACTTTAAACCCTATACCCTAAAAAACCTATAAAATCTTTAAAAACCCTAAACCTAAAAAACCCTAAGCCCTAAACCCTAAAAAAAGCTAACCCTAAAAACCTTTCAAAACCCCTAAACTTAAAAAACCCTAAAAGTCCAAAAAAAACCTTTAAAAACCCTAAACCTAAAAAACCTTAAGCCCGATACCCCATACACTAAAAAACCCTAAACCCTAAATCCTAAGAAATCCTAAACCCTAAACCCGAAGAAACTCTAAGAATCCTTAAAGAATAAAAAATCCTAAACCAAAAAAACCCTTAAAAAATCATATAAAGACCTTTAAAAACCTTAAACTTAAAAAATCCTAAAAAAAAACTAAACCCTAAACCATAAAAAGCCCTACAAAAATCCTAAACCTTAAACCCTACACCTTTAGAAAGCATAACCCTAAACACTAATTCCTATGAAATCGCAAGAAAATATAAACTCTAAAAAAACCTTAAGAAGCCCTAAACCTAAAAGCCCTAAAAATCCTTTTAAAAACCCTAATCTTAAAAAACTCTAAAAAAAAAACCTAAACATTAAGCCATAAACCCTAAATCATAAACCCTAAACCCTAAACTCAAAACCCTAAACCCTAAATCCTTAGAAACCCTAAAAAATCCTAAATCCTTAGAAGCCCTAAACCCTAAAACCTTAGAAATCATAAACCCTAAAAAACCCTAAAAACATTTAAAAACCCTAAATTCTTAGAACCACAAAAACCCTAAAAAACATTTTAAAACCCTAACCTTAAAAAACCCTATGACATAAACCCTAAAAACCCTAAAGAAATCCTAAATCTAAAACCCAAAACCCTAAGAATCACTAAACTCTAAAGAACCCTTAAAAACCTTCGACTTAAAAAAACCCTAAAAACCCTTAAAAAAACCCTAAAAATAACCCTAAGACCTAATCCCTATATCCTAAAAAATCTTTAAAACCCAAAAAAACCCTTAAGAAACCTTAAAAACTCTAAGCCTTTTAAAACCCTTAAGAAACCTTAAAAACTCTAAGCCTAAAAAACCCTAAGTCCTAAACCCTAAACAAAAACCTCTAAACCCTAAGAAACCTAAATCATAAACCCTAACCCTATACCCTAGTCCTTCAGAAACCCTAAACCTTAAGAAATCCTAAATTATAGAAAAACCTTTAAAACCCTAAACCTAAAAAACAATAAAAAAACATTTAAAACTCGAAACCTAAAAAATCGTAAAAAAACCTTAAAAACCCTAAACTTTAAACCCTAAGCCCTAAGAAAACCAAAAAAATCCTAAGCACTAAGAAACCATAAACCCTAAACCCTAAAAAACCCTAAAAACATTTCAAAACCCCTAAACCTAAAAAACCATAAAAGTCCAAAAAAAACCTTGAAAAACCCTAAACCTAAAAAACCTTAAGTCCTACCCTATACACTAAAAAACCCTAAACCCTAAATCCTAATAAATCCTAAACCCTAAACCCGAAGAAACTCTAAGAATCCCTAAAGCATAAAAAATCCTAAACCAAAAAAATCCTTAAAAAATCATATAAAAACCTTAAACCTAAAATACCCTAAAAAAACCTAAGCCCTAAACCCTAAACCATAAAAAGCCCTACAAAAATCCTAAACCTGAAACCCTAAACCCTAAAACTTTAGAAAGCAAAACCCTAAACCCTAATTCCTATGAAATCGCAAGAAAACCTAAACTCTAAATAATCCTTAAGAAGCCCTAAACCTTAAGAATCCCTAAAACCAAAAATACCTTAAAACCCCTAAACCAAAAAGCACTAAAAATCCTTTTAAAAACCTTTAAAAACCCTAATCCTTAAACACTCTTCAAAAAAAAACCTAAGCACTAAGCCCTAAACCCTAAATCATAAACCCTAAACCCTAAACTCAAAACCCTAAAACACAAAACCCTAAACCCTAAGAAATCCTAAATCCTTAGAAGCCCTAAACCCTAAACTCTTAGAAATCATCAACCCTAAAAAACCCTAAAAACCTTCAAACATCCTAAATCCTTAAAACAACAAAAACACTAAAAATCATTTTAAAATCCTAAATTTAAAAAACCCTAAGACGTAAACCCTAAAAAATCCTAAACCTACAAAACCCTAAAAACCTTTTAAAACCCTAAAAAACTCTGAAAAACCCAAAAACCTTTAAAAATCCTAAACCTAAAAAACCCAATAAAACCTCTAAAAACCCTAAACCTAAAAATCCTAAGCCCTAAGCCCTAAAAAAATCTAAACCTAAAACCCTAAACCCTAAGAAATCCTAAACCCTAAATCCTAAGCTCTAAGAAACTCTAAGAAATCCTAAACCCTAAGAAACACTAAAAAATACTAAACCCTAAACACGAAGATACCTCAAACCCTAAAAACCCAAAAAAAAACTCTAAAAACCTTAAAACCCTAAACCTAAAATACCCTAAAAAGACCTAAAAACCTTTAAAAATCCTAAACCTAAAAATTCCTATTAAACCCTAAGCTCTAAACACTAAAAAGCCCTAAATACTAAGAAACCCTAAACCCTAAGCCCTAAGCCCTAAGAAACCCAAAACCCTAAACCCTAAAAAAACCCCAAGAAACCTAAAACCCTAAGAAATCCTAAATCCTAAGCCCTAAAAAATCCTAAAAACTTTTAAAAACCCTAAACCTAAAAAACACTAAAAACCCTAAAAACCTTGAAAACCCCTAAAAACCATAAGCCCTAAAAAACCCTAAACCTAAAACACTAAACCCTAAAAAAAATCCTAAAAACCCTAAAAAAACTTTAAGAACCCTAACCCTAAAAAACCCTAAGCCCTAAACCCTAAAGCCTATGAAACTCAAAGAATCCCTAAAGCCTAAAAAATCCTAAACAAATAAAACCTTAAAAAGCCCTATAAAAACCTTTAAAAACCATAATTTTAAAAAACCCTAAAGAAACCCAAGCCCTAAACCCTAAACCATAAAAAACCCTACAAAAATCCTAAACCCTAAACCTTTAGAAACCATAACCCTAAACCCTAATTCTTATGAAATCGTAAGAAAACCTAAACTCTTAAAAACCTTAAGAAGCCCTAAACCCTAAGAATCCCTAAAACACAAAATACCTTCAAAAACCTAAACCTAAAAAACCCTAAAAATCCTTTAAAAACCTGTTAAATCTTTCAAAACCCTAAAGATAAAAAAAAACCAAAAAAGATCCTACACCTAAAAAAACTCTAAGCTCTATTCCCTATGCCCTAAAAATGCTAAACCCTAAATCCTAAGAAACCCTAAACCATAAGCCCTAAGAAACCCTTAACCCTAAAAACCTTAAAGAAAACCCTAAACCTAAAAAACCCTAAAACCCATTAAAAATCTTTAAAACCCTAAACCTAAAAAATGCTTTAAAACCCTAAGCCCTAAATCCCAAAACCTAAGAAACCTTAAACCCTAAGAAACCCTAAAATTTGAGAAACCCTAAAAACCTTTTAAAACCCTAAACCTAAAAACCTTTTAAAAAATCCTAAAAACCTTAAAAAACCCTAAACTTAAAAAGCCTAAAAAAGCCTAAGTCCGAAACCCTAAACTCTAAAATACCCTAAACATAAAACCCCAAACTCTAAACCCTAAAAACCTTGAAAAATTCCTAAACCTAAAAAAACCCTAAAAATCTTTAAAAACCCTAAACCTAAAACACCCTAAGCCCTAAATCCTAATAAACCCTAAATCTAAGAACCTAAACCCTATGAACCCCCAAACCCAAAGAAACCCTAAACCCTAAAAACCATACAACCCTGAAAAAATCCTAAACCTAAAAACCTCTTAAAATCCTTTAAACCATTAAAAACTCTAAACCCTAAGAAACCCCTATAAACCTAAAACCCTAAGAAATCCTAAATCCTAAGCCCTGAGAAATCCTAAAAACTTTTAAAAACCCTTAACCTAAAAAACACTAAAAAGCCTAAAAACCTTGAAAAACCTAAACCTAAAAAGCCCTAAAATCCATAATCCCTAAAAAACCCTAAACCTAAAACACTAAACACTAAAAAAATACTAAAAAACCATAAACCTAAAAAACCTTAAAAAACTTTTAAAACCCTAAACCCTAAATCCTAAACCATAAAAAAATAATTAAAAAACTAAACCTAAAACCCTAAACCCTAAGAAACCCTAAATACTAAGAAGCCCTAAGCCCTAAGAAATCCCAAGAAACCCTAAACCGTAAACTCTAAGAAATCCTAAAAAAACACTTAAAAAACTCAAAACCTAAAAAAACTTTAAAAACCTTAAAAAACTCTAAACCTAAAAAAAACTTAATCCCTAAACCCTAACCACTAAAAAACCTCGAAATCTAAAAACCTAAACCCTTAACCCTAAGAAACCCTAAACTCTAAAAAACTCTAAAACCTAAAAAAGACCCTAAAAGCCTTTAAAAAATCTAAAGAAACCTTAGCCCTAAAAGTTAAAAACCCTAAGAAACCCTAAACCCTAAACCCTAAAAGGCAAAAAACCCTAAACCCTAAAATCTAAGAAACTTTAAACCAAAAAAAACCCTAAAAACTTTTAAAATGCCAAAACCCATTAAAAAGCCATAAAACCTTTTAAAACCCTAAATCTAAAAAATGCTAAGTTCTAAATCAAAAAACCCTAAACTCTAAGAAACCCTAAAATACCCTAAAATCTAAGAAACCTTAAACCCCAAAAAATCATAAATACTTTAAAGACGCAAAAACCCATTTAAAAGCCATAAAACCTTTTAAAACCCTAAATCTAAAAAATCCTAAGTTCTAAATCGAAAAACTCTAAACTCTAAGAAGCCCTAAGCCTAAGAAACCCGAAAATACCCTAAAAACCTTTAAAACCCTAAACCCTAAGTCTGAAACCTTAAACCCTAAAAACCCAAAAAATAACCTAAACCTAAAACCCTACACCCTCGAAAACCCTAAATCCTAAACCCTAGCCCTAAGAAACCCTAATCCCTAAGAAACCCTAAACCCTAGAAAAACCTTTAAAAATCCTAAACCTATAAAATCCAAAAAAACCTAAAAACCATTAAAAATGGTAAACCTAAAAAACCCTATAAACAACTCTCAAACCTAAACCCTAAAAACCCCTATAAAAACCCTACATCTAAAACCCAAAAACCTAAGAAACACTAAAACTAAGAAACTGAAAATCCTAAACTCTAAAAAAACCTAAGAAATCCTATACCCTAAGAAACTTAACCCAAAACCCTAAAAAATCTTTAAAAAACCTAAAACCCTAAGCCCCTAAACTCTAAAAAAAAAAACCTAGACCTAAATTGCTAAATCCTAAGCCCTAAGAAACCATAAGAAACAAAAAACCCTAAACCTTAAATCCTAAACCCTATGAAACCCTAAAACCTAAATCTTAAGCCCTAAGAAATCCTTAAAAACCCTTAACCCTAAAAAATCTAAATCATAAGCCCTAAGAAATCCTAAAAAAACCATAACCCTAAACTCTAAGAAACCCTAGGAATCCCTAAAAACCTAAATCATAAAAAATCCTAAACACTAAACCCTATGCCCTAAGAAACCCTAAACTCTAAGAAACCCTAGGAATCCCTAAACTATATACCCTAAAAAATCCTTAAAAACCTTAAACCTATAAAACACTAAAAAAATCTCCATAAAACCCTTAAAATCCTAAATCTAAAAACCCTAAAAAGCTCTAAGCCCTAAACCCTAAACCCTAAAAAAACTCACACCTAAAACCCTAAACCCTAAATGTTAAGAAACCCTAAACCATAAGCCCTAAGAAGCCCTAAACCTTACACCCTAAGACCCCCTAAACACAAAGAAATCCTAAACCCCTAAGAAAGCCTAAGAACCCCTAAACCCTAAGAATTCCTAAAACCTAAGAAACCCTAAGAAACGCTAAACCTTAAGAAATCCTAAAACCTTAACCCTAAGAAACCCTAAACCCTAACAAAACCTTTAAAAATCCTAAGCCTCAAAAACCCAAAAAAATCCTTAAAATCCCTAAAAAACCCAAAGCCTTAAATTCTAAACCCTAAAAAACCCTAAAAATCCTAAACGTAAAACCCTAAACCCTAAAAATCCTACACCCTAAGAAACCCTAAACCCTAAAAACCTTTAAAAAAAACCTAAGCCTAAAAAACCATTAAAAAAAACTAATCCCTAAAATCCCTAAAAATCAAACCCTAACCTTAATACCCTAAATCCTAAAAGACCCTAAAAAAATCATTAAAACCCCTAAACCTAAAAAAAACCCCAAACAAAACCCTAAAAACCTTTTAAAACCCTAAAAAGAACTCTAAAAAACCCTAAAAACCTTTAAAATTCCTAAACCTATAAAACCTTTAAAAACCCTAAGCCCTAAACCCTAAAAAAAATCAAAACCTAAAACCCTAAATCCTAAGAAATCCTAATCCCTAAATCCTAAGCACTAAGAAACTCTAAGAAATCCTAAACCCTAAGAAACATTAAAAAATCCTAAACCCTAAACACTAGGTTACCCCAAACCCTAAAAATCCAAAAATAAAATAACTCTAAAAAACCTTAAAACCCCTAAACCTAAAAATCCTAAACAACTCTAAAAAAAACCTTATAACCCTAAACCTAAAATACCCTAAAAAAGACCTAAAAACCTTTAAAACTCCTAAAAATATCCTAAGCTCTAAACCCTAAAAAACCCTAAATACTAAGAAATCCTAAACCCTAAGAAACCCCAAGAAACCTAAAACCTTAAGAAATCCTAAATCCTAAGCCCTAAGAAATCCTAGAAACTTTTTAAAACCCTAAACCTAAAAAACACTAAAAACCTTGAAAAAGCTAAACCTACAAAACCCTAAAAGCCAAAAGCCCTAAAAAAGCCTAAACCTAAAACACTAAACTCTAAAAAAATACCAAAAACCCTTAAAAAAACTTTTAAAACCCGAAGCCCTAAACCCTAAAAATGTTTTAAAAACTAAACCCTAAATCCTAAGAAACTCTAAGAATCCCTAAAGCCTAAAAAATACTAAACCAAAAAAACCCTTAAAAAATCCTATAAAAACCTTTAAAAACCTTAAACTTAAAAAACCCTAAAAAACCCTAAGCCCTAAACCATAAACCATAAAAAGCCCTACAAAAATCCTAAACCTAATACCCTAAACCCTAAACCTTTAGAAACCATAACCCTAAACCCTAATTCCTATGAAATTGTAAGAAAGCCTAAACTCTAAAAAAACCTTAAGAAGCCCTAAATCCTAAGAATCCCTAAAACCCAAAATACCTTTAAAACCCTAAACCTAAAAAACCCTAAAAATCCTAAAAAAAAAACTTTTAAAAATCCTAATCCTAAAAAACTCTAAAAAAAACCTAAGCACTAAGCCCTAAACCCTAAACTCAAAATAGTAAACCCTAAATCCTTAGAAACCCTATGAAATCCTAAGTCCTAAGAAGCTCTAAACCATAAACCCTTAGAAATCATAAACCCTAAAAAACCTTAAAAACCCTAAATCCTTAAAAACACAAAAACCCTAAAAAACTTTTAAAAACCCTAACCTAAAAAAACCCTAAACTCTAAAATACCCTTAAAAACTTTAGACCTAAAAAACCCTAAAAACCCTAAAAAAACCTTTAAAAACCATAAACCTAAATAACCCTAAACTCTAATTCCTAAACCTTAAAAAACTTTTTAAAAAACTAAACCTCAAACCCTAAACCCTAAGAAACCCTAAATGTTAAGAAGCACCCAGCCTTAAGAAATCCTAAGAAACCCTAAACCTTAACAAATCCTAAACTCTAAGAAATCCAAAAAAAACACTTTAAAAACCCAAAACCTAACTTTTTTTAAAAAAACCTTAAAAAACTCTAAACCTAAAAAAACCCCTAAATCTAAAAACCTAAACCCTAAGCCCTAAGAAATCCTAAACCCTGAACCTTAAGAAACCCATAACTCTAAAAAAACCCTAAAATCTAAAAAAGACCCTAAAAACATATAAAAATCTAAAAAAAAACAAACCCTAAAACTTAAAAACCCTAAGAAACCCTAAACCCTAAATCCTAAATAGCAAAAAACACTACCTAAAATCTAAGAAAATCTAAGAAACCTTAAACCCAAAAAAACTCTAAAAACTTAAAACCCTAAAACCCATAAAAAGCCTTAAAACCTTTTAAAACCCTAAATCTAAAAAATCCTAAGTTCTAAACTGAAAAAACCCTAAACCCTAAACTCTAAGAAGCCCTAAGCCTAAAATACCCTAAAAACCTTAAAAACCCTAAACCCTAAGTCTAAACCCTTAAACCCTAAAAACCCTAAAAAAACCTAAACCCAAAACCCTAAACCCTAAACCCTAATCCCTAAGAAACCCTAAACCCTAGAAAAACCTTTAAAAATCCTAAACCTAAAAAATTGAAAAAACCTTTAAAAATGCTAAACCTTAAAAACACTACAAACAACTCTCAAACCTAAACCCTAAAAACCCCTATAAAAACTCTACATCTAAAACCCTAAACCCTAAGAAACACAAAACCTAAGAAACCAAAAATCCTAAACTCTAAAAAACCCTAAGAAACCCTATACCCTAAGAAACTTAACCCTAAACCCTAAAAAAAATTTTAAAACCCTAAACCCAAAGAAAACCCTAAGCCCTAAACCCTAAGAAAAACTCTAAAAATAACCCTACACCTAAAATGCTAGATCCTAAGCCCTAAGAAACCATAAGAAACAAAAAAACCTAAACCATATATCCTAAACCCCATGAAACCCTAAACCCTAAATCTTAAGCCCTAAGAAATCTTTAAAAACCCTAAACCCTAAGAAATCTAAATCATAAGCCCTAAGATATCCTAGAAACCCTTAACCCTACACTCTAAGAAACCTTAAACCCTAAACTCTAAGAAACCCTAGGAATCACTAAAACCCTAACTTCTAAGAAATTCTAAACACTAAATCCTAAGCCCTAAGAAACCCTAAACTCTAAGAAACCCTAGGAATCCCTAAACCCTAAACCCTAAACCCTATACCCTAAAAAATCCTTAAAAACCTTAAACCTATAATACCCTAAAAAAACCTCCAAAAAACCTTTAAAATCCTAAATCTAAAACCCTAAAAAACCCTAAGCCCTAAACCCTAAAAACCCTAAAAAACAAATCCAGACCTAAAACCCTAAACCCTAAATGTTAAGAAACCATAAACCCTAAACCATAAGCCCTAAGAAATGCTAAACCCAAAGAACCCCTAAACCCTATGCCCTAAGAAACCCTAAACCCTAAACTCTAAGAAACCCTAGGAATCCCTAAACCCTATACCCTAAAAAATCCTTAAAAACCTTAAACCTATAAAATCCTAAAAAAACCTCCAAAAAACCTTTAAAATCCTAAATCTAAAAACCCTAAGCCCTAAACCCTAAAAAATCCCACACCTAAAACCCTAAACCCTAAATGTTAAGAAACCCTAAACCCAAAACCATAAGCTCTATGAAACCCTAAACCTTAAACCCTAAGAACCCCTTAAACCAAAGAAATCCGAAACCTTAAGAAAGCCTATGAACCCCTAAACCCAAAGAAATCCTAAACCCGAAGAAACCCTAACAAATGCTAAACCTTAAGAAATCCTAAACCCTTAACCCTAAGAAACCCTAAACCCTAACAAAACCTTCAAAAATGCTAAGCCTCAAAAACCCTAAAAATCCTAAAAAACCCCAAAAAACCAAAAGCCTTAAATCCTTAACCCTAAAAAACCCAAAAAATCCTAAACGTAAAACCCTAAACCCTAAAAATCATAAACCTCAAACCCTAAGCCCTAAAAAACCCTAAACTCTAAATCCTAAGAAATCTTTAAAAACCTTAAACCCTAGACACTAAGAAATCCTAGCCCTAAACCCTAAGAAACCCTAAACCCTAAAAACACCTTTAAACCCCTAAACCCGAATCCCTAAGAAACCTTAAGACGAAGAAACCCTAAAAAAACTCTGAAAACCTTTAAACCCCTAAACTTAAAAAACCCTAAAAACTAAAAATCCCTAAAAAGAACCCTAAATCTAAAAATCTTTTAAAAAAACCCTAAGCCCTAAGCCCAAAACCCTAATAAAACCCTAAACCCTAGGCCCTAAGACACCCCAAGCCCTACACCCTAAGAAACCCTAAACTATAAATCCTAAGAAACCAAAAACCCTAAAAACCTTTTAAAAAAATCTAAGCCTAAAAAACCATTAAAAAATCTAAACCCTAAAATTCCTAAAAAAAACCCTAACCTTAAAACCCTAAACCCTAAACAAAAAAATTCCTAAACAAAACCCTAAAAACATTTTAAAACCCTAAAAAATTTCTAAAAACCTTTAAAAATCCTAAACCTAAAAAACCCTATAAAACCTTTAATAACCCTAAATCTAAAAAACCCCAATCCCTAAACCCTAAAAAAATCTTAACCTAAACCCTAAATCCTAAGCTCTAAGAAACTCTAAGAAATCCTAAACCCTAAAAAAACCTAAGCCCTAAACGCTAAACCATAAAAAGCCCTACAAAAATCCTAAACCTTTAGAAACCATAACCCTAAATCCTAATTCCTATGAAACCGTAAGAAAACCTAAACTCAAAAAAAACCTTAAGAAGCCCTAAACCCTTAGAATACCTAAAACCCAAAATACCTTAAAAACCCTAAACCTTAAAAACCCTAAAAATCCTAAAAAACCTTAAAAACCCTAATCCTAAAAAACTCTAAAAAAAACCTAAGCACTAAGCCCTAAACCCTAAATCCTAAACTCAAAACCCTAAAACCTTAAACCCTAAACCCTAAACCCTTTAAAACCTTAAGAAATCCTAAATCCTAAGAAGCCCTAAAATCTTAGAAATCATAAACCCTAAAAAAGCCTAAAAATCTTTTAAAATCATAAATCCTTAAAACCACAAAAACCCTAAAAAACACTTAAAATCCTAACCTTAAAAAACCCTAGACCTAAACCCTAAAAATCCTAAATCTAAAACCCTAAACTCTAAAAAACCCTTAAAAATCTTAGACCTAAAAAACCCTAAAAACCCCTTAAAAACCTTTAAAAACCATAAACCTAAAAAACCCCAAAAATAACCCTAAACCCTATACCATAAAAAACCTTCAAAACCCTAAACCTAAAAACCCCTAAAAAAACCCCTAAGAAACCTTAAACACTCTAAGCCTAAAAAACCCTAAGTCCTAAACACTAAACCTAAACCCCTAAACCCAAAGAAACCTAAATCCTAAACCCTAATCCTAGACCCTAGGCCTTAAGAAACCCTACACCTTAAGAAATCCTAAACCATAGAAAACACTAAAAAACCTTTAAAAACCCTAAACCCAAAGAAAACCCTAAGCCCTAAACCCTAAAAAACTCTAAAAAAAACCCTAGACCTAAAATGCTACCCCATGAAACACTAAACCCTAAATCTTAAGCCATAAGAAATCCTAAAAAACCCTAAACCCTAATAAATCTAAATCTTAAGCCCTAAGAAATCCTAAAAAACCCATAACCCTAAACCCTGAACTCTAAGAAACCCTAGGAATCCCTAAAACCCTAAATCCTAAGAAATCCTAAACACTAAACCCTAAGCCCTAACAAAACCTAAACCCTAAACTCTAAGAAACCCTAGGAATCCCTAAACCCTATACCTTAAAAATCTTTAAAAACCCTTAAACCTATAAAACCCTAAAAAATCTCCAAAAAACCTTTAAAATCCTAAATTTAAAAACCCTAAAAAACCCTAAGCCCTAAACCCTAAACCCTAAAAAAAACCACACCTAAAACCTTAAACCCTAAATGTTAAGAAACCCTAAGCCATAAGCCCTTAGAAACCCTAAACCTTAAATCCTAAGAACACCTAAACCCTAAGAAAGCCTAAGAACCCCTAAACCCTTAGAAACCCTAAGAAACGCTAAACCTTAAGAAATCCTAAACCCTTAAACCTAAGAAACCCTAAACCCTAACAAAACCTTTAAGAACCCTAAACCTCAAAAACCCTAAAAAAATCCTAAAAACCCTAAATCTAAAAAACCCTTAAAACCCAAAGCCTTAAATCCTAAACCCTAAAAAACCCAAAAAATCCTAAACGTAAACCCAAAACCCTAAAAATCATAAACCTAAAATGCTAAACCCTAAGCCCTAAGAAACCATAAACTCTAAATCCTAAGAAATCTTAAGAAACCTTAAACCCAAGACACTAAGAAATCTTAGCCCTAAACCCTAAGAAACCCCTAACCCTAAGAAACCACAAACACTAAGAAACCTTAAAAAAAACCATAAAAACCTTTAAACCCCTAAACTTAAAAAACCCTAAAAACTAAAAACTCCCTAAAAAGAACCCTAAATCTAAAAATCTTTTAAAAAAAACCCTAAGCCCTAAGCCCAAAAACCTAATAAAACCTTAACCCTAACCCTAGGCCCTAAGACACCCCAAGCCCTAAACCCCAAGAAACCCTAAACTATAAATCCTAAGAAACCCTAAACCCTAAAAACCTTTAAAAAACCTAAGCCTAAAACACCATTAAAAAAGCCTAAACCCTAAAATCCCTAAAAATCAAACCCTAACCATAAAACCCTAAATCCTAAAAAACCCGAAAAAAATCTTTAAAAACCCTAAACCTAAAAAACCCCAAACAAAACCCTAAAAACCTTTTAAAACCCTAAAAAGAACTCTAAAAATCCCTAAAAACCTTTAAAAATCCTAAACTTAAAAACCCTAAAGAAAACCCTAAAACTAAAAAACCCTAAACCTAAAAAACGGTTTAAAACCCTAAATCCCAAAACATAAGAAACCTTAAACCCTAAGCCCTAAATCCCAAAATATAAGAAACCTTAAACCCTAAGAAATCCTAAACCTTGAGAAATCCTAAAAACCTTTAAAAATCCTAAACCTAAAAACCCTTTAAAAATCCTAAAAACCTTAAAAAACCCTAAACCTAAAAAGCCTAAAGAATTCCTAAGTCCTAAACCCTAAACATAAAACCCCAAACACTAAACACTAAAAACCTTTAAAAACCCCTAAAAATCTTTAAAAACCCTAAACCTAAAAAACCCTAAGCCCTAAATCTAAGACCCTAAACCTTATGAAGCCCCAAACCCAAAGAAACCCTAAGCCCTAAGAAATCCTAAACCGTAAAAATCATAAAAGCCTAAAAAAATCCTAAACATAAAAAACCTTAAAATCCTTTAAAACCTTTAAAACCCTAAATCTATACAAACTAAAAACCATAAGTTCTAAATCCTAAATCCTAAACCTTAAAAAACTTTTAAAAAAACTAAACCTAAAACCCTAAACCCTAAGAAACCCTAAGCCCTAAGCCCTAAGAAATCCTAAGAAACCCTAAACCCTAACAAACCCTAAACTCTACGAAATCTGGAAAAAAAACTAAAAAAACCCAAAACCTAATTTTTTTATAAAAACTTTTTAAAACTCTAAACATAAAAAACACCAAAAAAAACATTAAGCCCTAAACCCTAAACACTAAAAAAACCCTAAAGAAACCCCTAAATCTAAAAGCCTAAACTCTAAGCGCTAAGAAACCCTAAACCCTTAACCTTAAGAAACCCTAAACTCTAAAAAACCCTAAAACCTAAAAAAGACACTAAAAACCTTTTTAAAATATAAAAAAAACCTAGCCCTAAAACTTAAAACCTCTAAATAACCCTAAAACCTAAATCCTAAACCACAAAAAACCCTAAAATCTTTAAAAACCCTAAAACCCATAAAAAGCCTTAAAACCTTTTAAAACCCTAAATCTAAAAATCCTAAACCCTAAACTCTAAGAAGCCCTAAGCCTAAAAACCCTAAAAACCTTAATAACCCTAAACTCTAAACCTTAAGCCCGAAACCTTAAACCCTAAAAACCCTAAAACAAACCTAAACCTAAAACCCTAGACCCTCAAAAATCTTAAACCCTAAATTCTAAACCTTAAGCCCTAAGAAACCCTAATACCTAAGAAACCCAAAACCCTAGAAAAACCTTTAAATATCCTAAACCTAAAAAATCCTTACAAAACCTTTAAAATGCTAAACCTAAAAAACCCTATAAACAACTCTCAAACCTAAACCCTAAAAACCCCTATAAAAACCCTACATCTAAAACCCTAAACCCTAAGAAACACTAAACCTAAGAAACCAAAAATCCTAAACTCTAAAAAAACATAAGAAACCCATACCCTAAGAAACTTAACCCTAAACCCTAATAAAACCTTTAAAAACCCTAGACCTAAAATGCTAAATCCTAAGCCCTAAGAAACCATAGGAAACAAAAATACCCTAAACCTTAAATACGAAACCCTAAAAAACCCTAAACCCCATGAAACACTAAACCCTAAATCTTAAGCCCTAAGAAATCCTAGAAAACCCTAAACCCTAAGAAATCTAAATCTTAAGCCCTAAGAAATCCTAAAAAACCCTTAACCCTAAACTCTAAGAAACCCAAGGAATCCCTAAAACCCTAAATCCTAAACACTAAACCCTAATCTCTAAGATATTCTAAACCCTAAACTCTAAGAAACCCTAGGAATTCCTACACCCTAAACCCTATACCCTAAAAAATCCTTAAAAACCTTAAACCTATAAAAACCTCAAAAAAACCTTTAAAATCCTAAATTTAAAAATACTAAAAAACCCTAAGCCCTAAACCCTAAACCCTAAACCCTAAAAAAAACCACACCTAAAACCCTAAATCCTAAATGTTAAGAAACCCTAAACCCTAAACTATAAGCCCTAAGAAACCCTAAGAACCCCTAAACCCAAAGAAATCCTAAACCCTAAGAACCCCTAAACCCAAAGAAATCCTAAACCCTAAGAACCCCTAAACCCTAAAAATTCCTAAACCCTAAGAAACCCTAAACCCTAACAAAACCCTAAAAAATCCTAAATCTAAAAAACCTTAAAAAACCCAAAGCCTTAAATTCTAAATCCTAAAAAATCCTAAAAGTAAAACCCTAAACCTTAAAAATCATAAACCTAAATCCCTAAACCAAAAGAAACCCTAAATTCTAAATCATACGAAATTTTAAGAAACCCTAAACCCTATACACTAAGAAATCTTAGCCCTAAACTCTAAGAAACCCTAAACCCTAAATAAACTAAAATCCTAAAAACACCTTAAAGCCCCTAAACCCTAATCCCTAAGAAACCCTAAATACTAAGAAACCCTAAAAACCTTTAAACCCCTAAACTTAAAAAACCCTAAAAACTAAAAATCCCTAAAAAGAACCCTAAATCTAAAATTCTTTAAAAAAACCCTAAGCCCTAAGCCCAAAACCCTAATAAAATCCTAAACCCTAAATCCTAGGCCCTAAGACACCCCAAGACCTAAACCGTAAACCCTAAAAACCCTAAAAACCTTTTTAAAAAACCTAAGCCTACAAACCCATTAAAAAACCTAAACCCTAAAATCCCTTTAAAAAACCCCTAACCTTAAAACCCTAAGACCAAAACTCTAAAAAACCCCTAAAAATCCTAAATCTAAAACCCTAAACCCTAAGCATTAAGCCCTAAGAAACCCTAAACCCTAAGAAACACTAAACTCTAAAAAACCCTTAAAACCCTTAAAAACCTTAGACCTAAAAAACCCTAAAAAAAACCCCTAAGAAACCTTATACACTCTATGCCTAAAAAACCCTAAGTCCTAAACCCTAAACCTAAACCTCTAAACCCTAAGAAACCTAAATCCTAAACCCTAATCCTAGACCCTAGGCCTTAAGAAACCCTACACCTTAAGAAATCCTAAACCATAGAAAACACTAAAAAACCTTTAAAACCCTAACCCTAAAAAACAATAAAAAATCCTACAAAACTATTAAAACTCTAAACTTGAAAAACCCTAAAAAACCTTTAAAACATTAAAAACCCTAAGCCCTAAGAAAACCGAAGAAATCCATAAACACTAAAACCTAAAAAACCCTAAAAACCTTTCAAAACCCTTAAACCAAAAAACCCCTAAAAGTCCAAAAAAAACCTTTAAAAACCCTAAACCAAAAAAACCTTAAGCCCTATACCCAATGCACTAAAAAACCCTAAACCCTAAATTCTAAGAAATCCTAAACCCTAAACCTGAAGAAACTCTAAGAATCCCTAAAGCATAAAAAATCTAAAACAAAAAACCTTAAAAAATCATATAAAAACCTTTAAAAACCTTAAACTTAAAAAATCCTAAAAAAACCTAAGCCCTAAACCCTAAACCATTAAAAGACCTACAAAAATCCTAAACCTGAAACCCTAAACCCTAAACCTTTAGAAAACATAACCCTAAACCCTAATTCCTATGAAATCGCAAGAAAACCTAAACTCTAAAAAAACCTTAAGAATCCCTAAAACCCAAAATACCTTAAAAACCCTAAACCTAAAAGCCCTAAAAATTCTTTAAAAAACCTTTAAAAACCCTAATCTTAAAAAACTCTAAAAAAAAACCCTAAGCACTAAGCCCTAAACCCTAAATCATAAACCCTAAACCCTAAACTCAAAACCCTAAACCCTAAATCCTTAGAAACCCTAAGAAATCCTAAATCCTTAGAAGCCCTAAACCCTTAGAAATCATAAACCCTAAAAAACCCTAAAAAAACCTTTTAAAACCCTAAATCCTTAAAACCACAAAAACCCTAAAAAATATTTTAAAAAACCTAACCTTAAAAAACCCTAAGACATAAACCCTAAAAACCCATAAAAAATCCTAAATCTAAAACCCTAAACCCTAAGAAACCCTAAACTCTAAAGAACCCTTAAAAACCTTAGACCTAAAAAACCCTAAAAACCCTTCTAAACCCATAAACCTAAAAAACCCTAAAAATAACCCTAAGCCCTAATCCCTATATCCTAAAACATCTTTAAAACCCTAAAAAACCCCTAAGAAACCTTAAAAACTCTAAGCCTAAAAAACGCTAAGTCCTAAACCCTAAACCCTAAACCAATATCCCTAAACCCTAAGAAACCTAAATTCTAAACCCTAACCCTAGTCCCTAGGCCTTAAGAAACCCTACACCTTAAGAAATCCTAAACCATAGAAAACCCTAAAAAACCTTTAAAATCCTAACCCTAAAAAACAATAAAAAATCCTAAAAAACTTTTAAAACTCTAAACCTTAAAAACCCTAAAATACCGTAAAAACCCTAAACTTTAAACCCTAAGACCTAAGAAAACCAAAGAAATCCAAAACCCTAAGCCTTAAGAAACCATAAACCCTAAACCAAAAAATATCTTTAAAACCTTACAAAACCCCTAAACCTAAAAAACTCTAACAATAAAAAAAAAACCTTAAATACCCAACACCTAAAAAACCCTAAGCCCTATACCCTATACCCTAAAAAACCTAAATCCTAAGAAACCCTAAGCCCTAAGAAACCCAAAGAATCCCTTAACCAAAAAAACCCCTAAAAACCTTAAAGAAAACCCTAAAATTAAAAAACCCTTAAAAAATCTAAAAAACCCTAAACCTAAAAAATTGTTTAAAACCCCAAGCCCTAAATCCCAAAACATAAGAAACCTTAAACCCTAAGAAACCCTAAAAACCTTTAAAAATCCTAAACCTAAAAACCCTTTAAAAATCCTAAAAACTTTTAAAAACCCTAAACCTAAAAAGCCTTAAAAAATCCTAAGTCCTAAACCTTAAACCTAAAACCCCAAACTCTAAACACTAAAAACCTTTGAAAACCCCTAAACCTAAAAAGCCCTAAAAATCTTTAAAAACCCTAAACCTAAAAAACCCTAAGCCCTAAATCTAAGACCCTAAACCCTATGAAGCCCCAAACCCAAAGAAACCCTAAGCCCTAAGAAATCCTAAACCCTATAAACCATAAAACCCTAAAAAAACCTAAACATAAAAAACCCTTAAAATCCTTTAAAACCCTAAATCTAAACAAACTAAAAAACCCTAAGCCCTAAATCCAAAATCCTAAACCTTAAAAAACATTTAATAAACTAAACCTAAAACCCTAAACCCTAAGAAACCCTAAATGCTAAGAAACCCTAAGCCCTAAGCCCTAAGAAATCCTAATAAACCCTAAACCCTAACAAACCCTAAACTCTACGAAATCCGAAAAAACACTTAAAAAACCCAAAAACTAATTATTTTTTTAAAAAAACTTAAAAAACTCTAAACATAAAAAACCCTAAAAAAACATTAAGCCCTAAACCCTAAAAAAACCCCTAAATCTAAAAACCTAAACTCTAAGCGCTAAGAAACCCTAAACCTTTAACCTTAAGAAACCCTAAACTCTAAAAAATTCTAAAACCTAAAAAAGACACTAAAAACCTTTTAAAAATCTAAAAAAAACCTAGCCCTAAAACTTAAAACCCCTAAACCCTAAAAGCCTTGAAAAAACCTAAACATAAAAAACCCTAAAAACCATAATCCCTAAAAAACCTTTAACCTAAAATACTAAACCCTAAAAAAATATTAAAACCCTAAAAAACTTTTAAAACCCTAAGCCCTAAACCCAAAAAACCTTTGAAAAAATCCTAAACCCTAAAACCTAAGAAACTCTAAGAATCCCTAAAGCCTAAAAAATCCTAAACCAAAAAAACCCTTAAAAATCCTATAAAAACATTTAAAAACCTTAAACTTAAAAAACCCTAAAAAAACCTAAAACCCCTAAAAAAACCTAAGCCCCAAACCCTAAAACTTTAGAAACCATAACCCTAAACCCTAATTCCTATGAAATCGTAAGAAAACCTAAACACTAAGAAAACCTTAAGAAGCCCTAAACGCTAAAAAACCTTAAGAATCCCTATAAACCCAAAATACCTTCAAAAACCCTTAAACCTAAAAAACCCTAAAAATCCTAAAAAAACCTTTTCAAACCCTAATCCTAAAAAGCTCTAAAAAACCTAAGCACTAAGCCCTAATCCCAAACCCTAAACTCTAAGAAGCCCTAAACCCTGAACTCTAAACCCTAAAAAACCCTATAAACAACTCTCAAACCTAAACCCTAAAACCCCCTATAAAAACCCTACATCTAAAACCCTAAACCCTAAGAAACACTAAACCTAAGAAACCAAAAATCCTAAACTCTAAAAAACCTAAGAAACCCTATACTCTAAGAAACTTAACCCTAAACCGTAAAAAAACTTTAAAAACCCTAAGCCCTAAACCCTAAAAAACCCAAAAAACCCTAGACCTAAAATGCTACATCCTAAGCCCTAAGAAACCATAAGAAAAAAAAAACCCTAAACCTTAAATCCTAAACCCTAAGAAACCCTAAACCCCATGAAACACTAAACCCTAAATCTTAAGCGCTAAGAAATCCTAAAAAACCCTAAACCCTAAGAAATCTAAATCTTAAGCCCTAAGAAATCCTAAAAAACCCTTAACCATAAACTCGAAGAAACCCTAAACCTTGAACTCTAAGAAACCCTAGGAATCCCTAAAACTCTAAATCCTAAGAAATCCTAAACACTAAACTCTAAGCCCTAAGAAATCCTAAACCCTAAACTCTAAGAAACCCTAGGAATCCCTAAACCCTATACCCTAAAAAATCCTTAAAAACCCTTAAACCTATAAAACTCTAAAAAAACCTTTAAAATCCTAAATTTAAAAACCCTAAAAAACCCTAAGCCCTAAACCCTAAACCCTAAAAAAAACCAACACCTAAAACCTTAAACCCTAAATGTTAAGAAACCCTAAACCATAAGCCCTTGGAAACCCTAAACCTTAAATCCTAAGAACACCCAAACCCAAAGAAATCTTAAACCCTAAGAAATCCTAAGAAAGCCTAAGAACCCCTAAACCCTAAGAAATACTAAACCTTAAGAAATCCTAAACCCTTAACCCTAAGAAACCCTAAATAACCTAAAACCCTAAAAACACCTTTAAACCCCTAAACCCTAATCTCTAAGAAACCCTAAACACTAAGAAACCCTTAAAAAACTCTAAAAACCTTTAAACCCCTAAACTTAAAAAACCCTAAAAACTAAAAATCCCTAAAAAGAACCCTAAATCTAAAAATCTTTTAAAAAAACCCTAAGCCCTAAACCCAAAACTCTAATAAAACCCTAAACCCTAGGCCCTAAGACACCCCAAGCCCTAAACCCTAAGAAACCCTAAAAACCTTTTAAAAAAACCTAAGCCTGAAAAACCATTAAAAAAATCTAAACCCTAAAATCTCTAAAAAAAACCTTGACCTTAAAATCCTAAACCCTAAACCTAAAAATTCCTAAACAAAACCCTAAAAACCTTTTAAAACCCTAAAAATCTCTAAAAACCCTAAAAATCTTTAAAAATCCTAAACCTAAAAAACCCTATAAAACCATTAAAAACCCTAAATCTAAAAAACCCCAAGCCCTAAACCCTAAAAAAAGCTAAACCTAAATCCCTAAAAAAAGCTAAACCTAAAACACTATACCCTAAGAAATTCTAAACCCTAAATCCTAAGCTCTAAGAAACTCTAAGAAATCCTAAACCCTAGAAAAACCTAAGCCCTAAACGCTAAACCATAAAAGGCCCTAAAAAAATCCTAAACCCGAAACCTTTAGAAACCATAACCCTAAACCCTTATTCCTATGAAACCGTAAGAAAACCTAAACTCTAAAAAAATTTAAGAAGCCATAAACCCTTAGAATCCCTAAAACCCAAAATACCTTAAAAACCCTAAAAACCCTAAAAAACCTAAAAAAACCTTTAAAACCATAATCCTAAAAAAATCTAAAAAAACCTAAGCACTAAGCCCTAAACCCTAAATCCTAAACTCAAAACCCTAAAACACTAAACCCTAAACCCTAAACCCTTAAAAACCCTAAGAAATCCTAAATCCTAAGAAGCCCTAAACCCTTAGAAATCATAAACCCTAAAAAACCCTAAAAATCTTTAAAAACCATAAATCCTTAAAACCACAAAAACCCTAAAAAAACACTTAAAATCCTAACCTTAAAAACCCTAGACCTAAACCCTAAAATACCCCTAAAAATCCTAAAACCCTAAACCCTAAGCATTAAGCCCTAAGAAACTCTAAACCCTAAGAAACACTAAACTCTAAAAAACCCTAAAAACCTCTTAAAAACCTTTAAAAACCATAAACCTAAAAAACCCCAAAAATAACCCTAAACCTTATACCCTAAAAAACCTTAAAAACCCTAAACCTAAAACCCCCTAAAACCCCCTAAGAAACCTTAAACACTCTAAGCCTAAAAAACCCTAAGTCCTAAACCCTAAACCTAAACCCCTAAACCCTAAGAAACCTAAACCCTAATCCTAGACCCTAGGCCTTAAGAAACCCTACACCTTAAGAAATCCTAAACCATAGAAAACACTAAAAAACCTTTAAAACCCTAATCCTAAAAAAAAATCCTATAAAACTATTAAAACTCTAAACTTAAAAAACCGTAAAAAAACCGTAAAAAACCTTTAAATCATTAAAAACCCTAAACTCTAAACCCTAAGCCCTCAGAAAACCGAAGAAATCCTAAACCCTAAGCCCTAAGAAACCCCAAAACCCTAAAAAACCCAAAAAACCTTTCAAAACCCCTAAACTTAAAAAACCCTAAAAGTCCAAAAAAAACCTTAAAAAACCCTAAGCCTAAAAAACCTTAAGCCCGATACCCTATACACTAAAAAACCCTAAACCCTAAATCCTAAGAAATCCTAAACCCTAAACTCGAAGAAACTCTAAGAATCCCTAAAGCATAAAAAATCCTAAACCAAAAAAACCCTTAAAAAATCATATAAAAACCTTAAACTTAAAAAATCCTAAAAAAAACCTAAGCCCTAAACCCTAAACCATAAAAAGCCCTACAAAAATCCTAAACCCTAAACCCTAAACCTTTAGAAAGCATAACCCTAAACCCTAATTCCTATGAAATCGCAAGAAAACCTAAACTCTAAAAAAACCTTAAGAAGCCCTAAACCTTAAGAATCCCTAAAACCCAAAATACCTCAAAAACCCTAAACCTAAAAGCCCTAAAAATCCTTTTAAAAACCTTTAAAAACCCTAATCCTAAAAAACTCTAAAAAAAAACCTAAGCAACTAAGCCCTAAACTCAAAACCCTAAAACAAAAAACCCTAAACCCTAAATCCTTAGAAACCCTAAGAAATCCTAAATCCTTAGAAGCCCTAAACCTTAAACCCTTAGAAATCATAAACCCTAAAAACCTTTAAAAACCCTAAATCCTTAGAACCACAAAAACCCTAAAAAACATTTTAAAACCCTAACGTTAAAAAACCCTAAGACATAAACCCTAAAAACCCTAAAAAATCCTAAATCTAAAACCCTAAACTCTAAAGAACCCTTAAAAACCTTAGACCTAAAAAACTCTAAAAACCCTTAAAAACCCATAAACCTAAAAAAACCCTAAAAATAACTCTAAGCCCTAATCCCTATTTCCTAAAAAATCTTTAAAACCCTGAAAAACCCCCTAAGAAACCTTAAACACTCTAAGCCTAAAAAACCCTAAGTCCTAAACCCTAAACCCTAAACCAATACCCCTAAACCCTAAGAAACATAAATCCTAAACCCTAACCCTAGACCCTAGGCCTTAAGTAACCCTACACCTTAAGAAATCCTAAACCATAGAAAACCCTAAAAACTTTAAAACCCTAACCGTAAAAAACAATAAAAAATCCTAAAAAACTTTTAAAACTCTAAACCTTAAAACCCTAAAATACGGTAAAAACCCTAAACTCTAAACCCTAAGACCTAAGAAAATCAAAGAAATCCAAAACCCTAAGCCTTATGAAACCATAAACCCTAAAAACTCTTTAAAACCTTACCAAACCCCTAAACCTAAAAAACTCTAAAAATCCAAAAAAAACCTTAAATACCCCACACTTAATAAACCCTAAGCCCTCTACCCTATACCCTAAAAAACCCTAAATCCTAAAAAACCCTAAACCCTAAGCCCTAAGAATCCCTTAACCTTAAATACCCCTAAAAACCTTAAAGAAAACCCTAAAACTAACAAACCCTTAAAAAATCTAAAAAACCCTAAATCTAAAAAATGGTTTAAAACCCTAAGCCCTAAATCCCAAAACATAAGAAACCTTAAACCCTAAGAAACCCTAAACCTTGAGAAACCCTAAAAACCTTTAAAAATCCTAAACCTAAAAACCCTTTAAAAATCCTAAAAACCTTAAAAAACCCTAAACCTAAAACCCCAAACTCTAAACACTAAAAACCTTTAAAAACCCCTAAACCTAAAAAAACCCTAAATATCTTTAAAAACCCTAAGCCCTAAATCTAAGACCCTAAACCTTATGAAGCCCCAAACCCAAAGAAACCCTAAGCCCTAAGAAATACTAAACCCTAAAAACCATAAAACACTAAAAAAATCCTAAACTTAAAAAACCTTAAAATCCTTTAAAACCCTTAAAACCCTATATCTAAACAAACTAAAAACCATAAATCCTAAATCCTACATCCTAAACCTTAAAAAAAATTTTAAAAAACTAAACCTAAAACCCTAAACCCTAAGAAACCCTAAATGCTAAGAAACCCTTAGCCCTAAGCCCTAAGAAATCCTAAGAAACCCTAAATCCTAACAAACCCTAAACTCTACGAAATCCGGAAAAACACTTAAAAAACCCAAAACCTAATTTTTTTAAAAAAAACCTTAAAAAACTCTAAACATAAAAAACCCTAAAAAAACATTAAGCCCTAAACCCTAAAACCTAAAAAAAACCTTAAATCTAAAAACCTAAACTCTAAGCGCTAAGAAACCCTAAACCCTTAACCTTAAGAAACCCTAAACTCTAAAAAAACCTGAAACCTAAAAAAGACACTAAAAACCTTTTTAAAATATAAAAAAAACCTAGCCCTAAAACTTAAAACCCTTAAGAAACCCTAAAACCTAAATCCTAAACCACAAAAAACCCTTAAATCTTTTAAAACCCTAAAACCTATAAAAAGCCTTAAAACCTTTTAAAACCCTAAATCTAAAAATCCTAAACCCTAAACCCTAAACCCTAAACTCTAAGAAGCCCTAAGCCTAAAAAACCCTAAAACCCTTTAAAATCCTAAACCTAAACCCTAAGCCCAAAACCTTAAACCCAAAAAACCCTAAAAAAAACCTAAACCTAAAACTTTAGACCCTCAAAAATCCTAAACCCTAAATTCTAAACCTTAAGCCCTAAGAAACCCTAATACCTAAGAAACCCTAAACCCTAGAAAAAACTTTAAAAATCCTAAACCTAAAAAATCCTTACAAAAACCTTTAAAATGCTAAACCTAATAAACCCTATAAACAACTCTCAAACCTAAACCCTAAAAACCCCTATAAAATCCCTACATCTAAAACTCTAAACCCTACGAAAAACTAAACCTAACAAACCAAAAATCCTAAACTCTAAAACAACATAAGAAACCCATACCCTAAGAAACTTAACCCTAAACCCTAATAAAACCTTTAAAAACCCTAAACCCAAAGAAAACCCTAATCCCTAAACCCAAAAAACTCTAAAAAACCCTAGACCTAAAATGCTAAATCCTAAGCCCTAAGAAACCAAAAACCCTAAACCTTAAATCCTAAACCCTAAAAAACCCTAAACCCCATGAAACACTAAACCCTAAATCTTAAGCCCTAAAAAATCCTAAAAACCCTAAACCCTAAGAAATCTAAATCTTAAGCCCTAAGAAATCCTAAAAACCCCTTAACCCTAAACTCTAAGAAACCCTAGGAATCACTAAAACCCTAAATCCTAAGAAATCCTAAACACTAAACCCTAAGCTCTAAGATATTCTAAACCCTAAAAAATCCTTAAAATCCTTAAACTTATAAAAACTCAAAAAAACCTTTAAAATCCTAAATCTAAAAATACTAAAAGACCCTAAGCCCTAAACCCTAAACCCTAAAAAAAACCACACCTAAAACCCTAAACCCTAAATGTTAAGAAACCCTAAACCCTAAACCATAAGCCCTAAGAAATCCTAAGGACCCCTAAACCCAAAGAAATCGTAAACCCTTAGAACCCCTAAACCCTAAGAAACCCTAAACCCTAACAAAACCCTAAAAATCCTAAAACCCTTAAAAAACCCAAAGCCTTAAATTTTAAACCCTAAAAAATCCTAAACGTAAAACCCTAGACCTTAAAAATCATAAACCTAAGACCCTAAACCCAAAGAAACCCTAAACTCGAAATCCTATGAAATTTTAATATATCCTAAACCCTAGACACTAAGAAATCTTAGCCCTAAACTCTAAGAAACCCTAAACCCTAAATAAACCAAAACCCTAAAAACACCTTAAAACCCCTAAACCCTAATCCCTAAGAAACCCTAAATACTAAGAAACCCTAAAAAAAAACCTAAAAACCTTTAAACCCCTAAACTTTAAAAATCCTAAAAACTAAAAATCCCTAAAAAGAACCCTAAATCTAAAAATCTTTAAAAAACCCTAAGCCCTAAGCCCAAAACCCTAATAAAATCCTAAACCCTAAATCCTAGGCCCTAAGACACCCTAAACCCTAAAAACCCTAAAAACCTTTAAAAAAAACCTAAGCCTACAAAACCAATAAAAAACCCTAAATGCTAAAATCCCTTTTAAAACCCCCCAACCTTAAAACCCTATACCCTAAAAGACCCTAAAAATCTTTAAAAACCCTAAACAAAACCATAAAAAAACTCTTAAAAACCCTATAAAACCTTTAAAACCCCAAAACCAAAAAAACCCTAAGCCCTAAACCCTAAAAAAATCTAAACCTTAAACCCTAAACCCTAAGAAATCCTAAACCCTAAATCCTCAGCCCTAAATTCTAAGCTCTAAGAAACTCTAAAAAAATCATAAACGCTAAACACTAAGATACCCCAAACCCGAAAAACCCAAAAAAATCTCTAAATGACCTTAAAACCCCTAAACCTAAAAATCCTAAAAAACACTAAAAAAATATTTAAAACCCTATAC